>OY757938.1:622500-665000 GCA_963585895.1 Sepioteuthis lessoniana
AACTCCAGGAAAGACAACTCTTTACAGTACATCTTCAAAGAAAAAGTGATTTAAAATGTTCTATCAACATTTAGAAAGCACTTTCAAAATTTAGACCATTGGAACATTGAGCCTACTGTAATTAGTTGTATCTTATGCCCATTCGTATATAATACGCCCCCACCCCCAAGTTTCAGCTAAGAAATTTTGTAAAATCATCTCTTTTGTATAATATACATTGAATTTTTTACAGATAAATTTAAACAATATTTAACACCAGTTCAACATTTTAACTGGTTTTTATCAACAAAAAATAAGAATTTATATAATTTATATAATGTTTCAAAACACAAAATATATGCAATATTTAGAGCAAAGGTAAAGACATGTTCACAAAAAAATGTATTAAATTTTATCAAAAATGAATTCAGAGTAGATAAAACAAATTATGAGCAAGCAGTCATTCCGGATACTATTTCTCTATAAGAGTATAAAACAGAAGTGTTTGTTACACATTAATTAGTTTGAACCCAAGATATAACTTACTTTCAGTGAAGCTATCCGCTTGCTGAAAAAAGTTGATATTTAGTTCTATGAACTTCTAATTTTTGGCTCGAAAATTTTGGAAAATAGTATATCTTATACGTAAATAATTATGATAATGTCTTCTAATAATTGTCTTTAATTGGAATCATTATGAGATGAGGCTTCTTAATCTGAGAATTAATTTTTTTATTTATTGCGGACGTTTTGTCCTCATCTTGGTAGTTTTTTTTGTTTTTTTTTTGTGTTGTTTCTTCTTCACTAACGTAGTGAAATTTGGCCAAAACATAGTGAAGAAGAAACAACCCCAAAAAAACTACCAAGATGAGGACAAAAAGTCCGCAATAAATAAAAAAATTAATTCTCTTCTAATTATCTTTTATCCTAAAAGTTCAAGAAAACAAGGAAACTTTTTTTGCTGATGCATATAAAAATAGGAATTGTAATTGCTTTTAGATGAAAATGTTTTTTTGTTGCATCTCAGAAAAATACCTCACTAACTCTTATTTCTTCTTTGAAAATAATTTTTGAACTTGTCGGAAATCATGTTACACATTTTATATTGAATCAAAAACATCTTGCACATTTGTTGTGAGCATAACAAAACAGAATTAAGTTCAATTTTTTTACCAAATCATATATAATTACCATTTGGGGGCATTAAAAAGAAATTAAAAAAAATCAATGCCAAAAGTAACAATTTCCTAGGAGGCCTCTGAGAGGAAGTGAAATCAGCACATACCTAAAAAGTGAGGCTTCCTGGCATCTAATAAGAATTCTTCCTCATTAAGCATTTAGCACCTTGAGTGAAAGGTGTGTCTCTTCTGCTGGCGGGAAGAGAACATGCATTCTTAGTCAAGAACTTTTCAGTGTAATAAGTAAAGTTGGCGACCGTAGTCAAGGGTAACCTGAAGGCTCCCTTTTCGATAGCTACTACACCAAGGTGTAGGGGAGGGCACTACTCCTTTCCCTGGATTGCTCCACTTTACCCTTGATCCGTACCTTATAATGCTGAGTGTTAAGCAAGATAGCATCAAGTACCATTTTTGGAGTCTTTGGTATGATTCGACTAGGGATTGAACCCAGATCTCCCGGGCCATTGGCGAACACTCTAACCATTATGCCAATGTCCAGTATTTCAGTGTAATGCTTTTCTCTTATTAGTAGCAGACACTGCTTAACATACCCACTTAACATGCAATGGACCCTCAAACTTTCAATGGCCAAAAATGATTCTATAATATACTTCAACACCATATCTGGGACTATTTCTACTGGTTCAGCAAAACATTTCACACCACAAAAAGTCGTAAACCCAAAAATAAAGTTTGAGTCAAATGGTATTCTTGTTTGGTTTAGTCTTATAGCATGTCAACCATTGTAGGTTATTAAATGCCCAATCCATTTTATACATATAACCAGTTCTATTTCAAACAATATAGTTTAACATAAATACACAGTTTAGTTCTATTTGACCCATTAATAGGACCCTATCAGGTGCCACTGTTCTGGGCTAGAGTGGACCTGGGAGCAATGGCAATGAAGGAATACTCCACATTCCCCAAAGCTCCAGCATTACTAGAACCTCACCATCAGATTGTTTAGTATCATATCCAAGACACTTGTTGGGGGAGTTTTACCCCTCTGCAAAGATTCAGTTGGTGTATTCTGCAGCCCCCTGCCCAACAGACTGGGACAGGGTATCATTGTCTTTTTCTTTTTATCCTTAATTCTCCTACACTTTTGCCAAACAAAAGGAGATAACAACTGTAAGAGGTAAGAAGAAGAAAAAGAAATCAGATATGAATCTAAGAATTTTCCAACAAAAACCAACAATTTACCACTATCATGAAAATACCCGCTTCTTATGCCTCATACATTTGAGTATTATTAACTCTCTGTTGGCTAATTCTTTCCCTTCTGCCTGTAACAGAAGTCAATATTGATAATTGGGAAGTGTCTGTCTGTGCGTCTGTCTGTCTTCTATCGACAGTCACAAAACTGTTTGATGAGGAGTTACCAAATCTGGTCTGCAGACTAGAAGGCTTTAACATTTTCTTTTTTTATGGGGAAAGATGTCTGTTATTGAGAAAGGGTCAATAACCATAAATCATAATCAACCCTGTTTCAGCAAGACATAAATAATTGTACAGAATTTGAATTTTTAAACTCCAAAAGAAAAAATTTTTGAAGAGTTTTATTAGAATAATCTTTTAATCAAGCATCACTAATTAGGTTAATAGATAACTCTTCAAGCTGGATATGTAAAAATAATTGCATAGAATTATTGCTTATCTATCACTAACAGTTTGGAAAAAAATAAAAATGTTTAAATCAATAAATCTCTTAAGGATCACTCAAATTAAGAACAGCTCAACTGGCTGGAGCTATAGAATACACTGACTGAATCTCTGCCGAGGGATAAGACCTCTCTTCTTATGCGTGACCTGATAATGACGTTAAACAATTTGATGGTGAGGCTCTTGTAATGCAGGAGCTTTGGGGAATTCAGTGTACCCCTTTATTGCCATCACTCCCAAGTCCACTCTAGGGTCCTATCTATGGGTCAAAGAAAACTATTTGACATTTAAAACAAATGACTTATGTTAAAATGATTTGTTAGGAATAGAAATGTTTGATCATTTAACTGTATGTAAACAAATAACTGATGTTTAATTGAATTGTTAGTGATACATAGCAATACTTGGAACTATTAAACTTTGTTGACTTAAGTTTACAAATCATTTATAGTAGATTTGGCACTAAATAACCTATAATGTTTGATAAGTCATAAAATAAAACCAATCAAATTAAAATTTAAAAATTTCTCTGTATAATGCTAATTTCATAATACAAAAAAAAGTTATTGCTAAATATTTTAATGTTATATAGATTTATATTTTCTCAATTCTAAAAACTCATTTTGTGATTATAACAAACTTTGATCCAAATCTTGACTTCTTACCCAGTGTATGATGAGTACATCAGCAAGTGAATAAATGTGTTTTTTTTTAAATGATTTAAAAAAGATCTTTATCTTTAAGTGTTTGGTTTGGTTTCTTTTTTTCTGGAGTTTGAACATGCTTACTATGATATTGCAGTCCAGCACATTAGTCATAATGTCACAGAGACTCCCCTCTCTTCACATACAATGGGTAGATCAGCAAGTAAAAAAATGTTTTTAAAAATGCTTAAAAAGACCTCTATCATTAAATGTAAAATATCTTTACAGTGTAGGTATGAGTTGATTTTTTCTCACATTTTTGCCAATCACTGATCAGGCTTTTTCACCTTATTGGTGCTCATAAAATTGATTGACATTTTATGTCTTAATGCAAAATCATTTTGATTGAAAAATTAAATTTTTGAGTGACAAAATCAAGAAAGAGAGAAAATAAATCGGATTAGTAGGGCATGTGATTTCATCATTCTATTCATTAAGTTTTTGAATATATTGTCTTTTAATGATAGCACTAAAATTGATGGGAACAGTTATACTACTACTACTACTACAACACATAATAATTATAATTAATAATCTAATGAAACAATGAGGAATTTGACCATTAATCTGCTGATAGAGTTCTTTTTTGTTATAGATTAGCAAAATAAATTGGACAATTAGGAGTTAAGAATATTTTACAGACAATCAACTGAGTAATATTGTTTGTATTGAGGCCTTTAAACCAATACTGATCTGCATATAATAACAGTTTTGCTTTGTTTAGTTTCTTTCTTTAATGGCATATCAAACTTTGTGATTTATTTGATGCCAAAGCCACCCTAGTAGAATACAGTAGTAGTACTATTTAATACACATCTGGGAGAATAAGAGGGTTCATCCCATACTGAAAGGGTTAAAAATGAAAAAGAGTCAATGTAATAGCGTGACATGAGTTCAAACTCACCATGATGTTGCAATCCAGCATGTCAGCCATTATTCAACTTGGACTCCGCCCGGTATCATAGTTATCTGATTTTTCTATGTACATTTTTGTATATAACATAATAAAAATGTCACATCAAATGTAATGACAAACAGTATACTAGGTTGACTGTAAAAACACATGTAGAATTATAAACATCTGAAAGAGGACACCAAAATCAGTGTATTCAGATCTGTAGTTCTTGCTGTTCTCCTATATACGTTGCTCAGAGTTGTGGATGACTTATTGTCACTGCCTGTGGTTCCACAAGGGCTGCCATACATTCAGAGGTATACTGAGAAAAAGCAATAAAACTGTGCCTCTGTCTGACATCCATTTTTTAGATAACTTTGCATAAAATCAGCTCAAAACTATGTGTTAATTTCATTAATTTTTTAATTTACAAATTATGGCACAAATAAAAATTACAATTGCAACTTCCATGCTTTTAATGATGCAAATTCGTTTATAATGTGGTCAAAGACTGTTTTTTTCTGTTCCTTCTTTCTATACTCGGCAGGGTAAGATTTCAACGATCTTTCACAAAATTCTAGACTACTCCCCTTGTTTATACAGATGAATGTTCCTACAGCCAATATCTCTCTGTGGCACCTAGAGCCTCAGCCATACCATAAGATCAATGGTCCTATTGCCATCCATCTTGTAGTTTAAAACTACACTTTTTTCCGTGAAGAGTCAATTATTCATTAGGAGAGATAACTCTCTCTTTAACACAGGATGTTTTTAAAAAATTTGATATTATTCAAGATGTAAATATCTGATTAAAACCATAGTCTAGGCAAATAAAACTAAACTGGTTTAACAGAAATTCTATTAATTTTTTGGAAACACCCTGTATTTTTGTGGAGTTTTCTTGTCAAGGAAAATATATCCAATAAAAACTTTTAATTTCATGCTTATCATAAGAATAATACAAAATGTAATTTTACCTTTTACTTTAGCATCTCATGATAATTTGGAACTTCTCTTTCAAAGAATTATATGATATTACTGGCTTTCAGCCATATTAAAGCTTGCCTTAGTTAATAATTGTTGAATGATTTAAATATTTCTTAGGCCTGGTTGGTAATGTACTGTTCATATTTTTGAAAATAACCATTAACATTCCAACCGGAACAAGAAAATTTCTTTGTATTCTTGATTCTATCAAAACATTTTAGCTAATTTTGACTGGTAAGAAACAAAACAAAGAGAAAGCTACTCTTTAGAAAAAAAGGACAAAAAATGGTTCCTGATAGGACCAGTTTATTTGAGTATAATTAGTTAACTAGTGACAAAAGGCTGTGTCCTCCCCTATAGAAAAGCAACCTAAAAATCATCAAAGATGATTTAACTCTTATTGCTAAAGCCACCAAAGTTTATAATGTCAAGCTTCTCAATCATATCTGACCTGAAAGTGAGAAAGTTCTTAGGAAATATCAGAACAGTTTTTGGAGAAATCAATCCACAACTTCTCAGATTTTGACTATTTGTCAAATCATCAAAAGAATATATGCAAAAAATTAAGGCAACATTTTAGCAAATCTTGACAAGTATATAATCCAAGAAATAAAAAAAGGGAAACCTATGCTTTAGAAAAAGGAATACAGAAAATGGTTTTGATAGACCCAACCCATTCTAGTAGTGTCAGTCATTTTGTATGATTCCAAATTTATACTTAGGGTGGAGGGAGCTTCTCTCACAGAAAGCAGAAAAAGATTTCAACACTATACTTACTAAATTGCAATAATACTTTTTAACTATGAATCATAATAATGATACTTTTGCTTACATTTCTATTATAATTGTATATCAAAACAGCAGTTGTAAGATGAACAAGACGTGCCGGGGATTGCTGGAGAAGTAAGGATAAACTCATAAGTGACATTCTTCTATGGTCTCCTACACATCAGTATTAGCTCCCTAGCAAAAATTTACATTCATCAACTCTGTGCAGACATTGGATGCCATCAAGAGGACCTATGAAAGGCAATGGCTGATAGGTATGGATGGTGACAGAGAGTCAAAAGGAATCTGTGCTGTTGGTATGCCTTGATAATGAGGATGATGACATAGTGATAGGATCATCTTTTTTTAAATAATGTCATTAAGTATACAAAAGATAATTTTCATTTTTTTTTTGACTATTTTTCCTGAGATACTGAATGTACTTATCGGTATGGGTATATCACTCATTATCATTTTAATGTGTACCATAGCATATAGTTTGGGAACCAATGACTTAACCATTCACAAATATAACTTAAATTATTAGAAAGATCTAAAAAAGCAGAAAAATAAATTTAATATTTTGGAATTGATATTTGTATTATTTTTAGTATTTTCTATCTGACAAAACACTTTGATTGACAGATTTTAAATTGATGAATTAAACTCAAAGAAGACATGTCACTTGGTGAAAATGTTTTGTACATTTTCACCACAGACTTTATGCAATGAAGCCATAGTGAGGCTTTAAAATAAGTAAAAGACTTCACTGTAGCATTTCATGGCTTATTTTTATATCCTCTAGAATAAAATTGGCTACAACCAATTCAGTGATTATAGATTTTGCATTCCTCATGCTCAGATAATGTTTGACATTTAACGAAAAATTCAATTTTTCCTTGGACCTGAATCTCTTGCAAGGGGCCATACAAATACTTCATTGCTAAAAAACAAAAGAAAAAAAACAAAAAACAAACTATGTTCTGTTTATTCATAAATGTCAAAAATTTATGGTTACTTCTCTGATTTGTTTAAATTATCCTGAATGTTTGATTTAAGGGTATTTTTACAACACTGGAAAGAACAATCTTTGAAATAATAAAATAATACCTTCAGTTTTTATTAGGATATCTGGTAAAAATGGATATTTAAACTAATTTCTCCATCTCCAAAACTCAATACTTGTACACAATAGTCATGATGATGATGATGATCATCATCATCATCAAAGCATACAAACAGCTGAGATTCCTTTGACTCTCTCTGGCCATCCATACCCCTTGGCCATTGCTCTTTTTATGTAAGTTTTATTACTGATAACAACTATGCAGATGATCTTGTTCTTTTTGCAAATACACTCATTCAAGCCAAATCTCTGCTGTATAACCTGTAGCTGGCAGCAAGAGGCATTGGTCTCTACAGTTAATTGTACTGATATGAATAATGAAAGGTGAAAAATATTTCAATAAATCCATTATTATGTTAGGAGACAATAAATATCTCCCTTAGATCTGTGGGATGTCTCCATGGGTCACATCATATGACAATCCCAAAATTTTTCTCAGTTGAACAGTCCAGAGACCTTGTGTCCAAGTCCATGAATAAACATTGTCTTGCCACTGAAATATAAAGCTCACAAAGCTAACCCACAAACTCAAGTAAGACTTTTACCATTTTTTAACCCCTTTCATGTATTACTTGATCAAAGAACAGTGTACACACATTTTATCTATATGGGCATGTTTGTGTATTCTTGTTAATACTTCCTGGATATATATCTTGTATGTATTAAATGTTCTTTCCTTCTAAAATATACAATGCCCGACTACGAAACCGCATAGAACCCAAAATAAACAACATCCTTAGGAAAAACCAAAATGGCTTCCGGAGAAATAGATCCACAACCTCACAAATACTGACCATCCGTAGAATCCTTGAAGGCATTCAGGCAAAAAACTTACAGGCGACATTACTATTTGTCAACTTTACCAAGGCCTTCGATTCCATACACAGAGGGAAGATGGAGCAAATCCTACTAGCATACGGCCTACCAAAAGAAACCGTAGCAGCGATAATGATACTCTACAGAAACACCAAAGTGAAAGTACGTTCACCAGATGGAGACACGGAATACTTCGACATTGTTGCAGGAGTACTACAAGGAGACACACTAGCCCCGTACCTCTTTATCATCTGTCTAGACTATGTGCTTAGGACTTCGATCGACAAAATCAGAGAAAATGGCTTCGAGCTGACTAAGAGAAGAAGCAAAAGGTACCCCGCAAAAACAATCACGGACCCCGACTACGCTGATGACTTGGCGTTACTAGCGAATACGCCTAATCAAGCAGAGACACTACTGCATAGTCTGGAACGAGCCGCAGCTGGCATTGGCCTCCATGTCAATGCAAACAAAACTGAATATATGTGTTACAACCAAACGGGCAACATTGCCACACTAGACGGAGCCTCTCTGAAACTAGTAAACAAATTCACCTACCTAGGAAGTAGCGTCTCATCAACCGAAAAAGACATTGACACACGACTGACGAAGGCATGGACAGCTATCGATAGGCTCTCGATCATATGGAAGTCGGACCTAACGGATAAAATGAAACGCAGTTTCTTCCAGGCAGCGATTGTGTCGATACTACTATATGGATGCACCACATGGACGCTAACGAAGCGGCTGGAGAGGAAACTAGACGGAAATTACACAAGAATGTTGAGAGCAGTATTAAACAAGTCCTGGCGACAACACCCCACGAGACTCCAACTATACGGACACTTGCCCCCCATCACGAAAACTATACAAGTTAGACGAACCAGACACGCGGGACACTGCTGGAGAAGCAAGGACGAGCTCATAAGCGATGTACTCCTGTGGACCCCCACTTATGGATGTGCAAAAGTAGGACGACCAGCACGAACTTACATACAGCAACTATGTGAGGACACAGGATGTAACCCTGAAGACCTGCCGGAGGCGATGAATGATAGAGAGAAATGGCGAGAGAGGGTCAGGGATATCCACGCTGGCAGCGCGACATGATGATGATGATGATTGTGTATCATTGAAGATACTCTTGATAATATTGGACCTTGAAGAGTAGGGACTATATTCAATATCCTACTGAGCACCAAACAATCTAATAATTGTATTCCAAAGTCAAAATAAGATTGTCAAATTAAAGACACTAAGATTAATTATATAGATATTTAAGAGTTTAAAGCATAATTTTTTTATCATCGTAAAATTATTTTATTATTAATACAATTATCATTTCAGTATATTAGTATCATCATTTTCACCATCAATGAGTGTCATTGTTTTTAAAGTAATAATGTTCATTTGGGATTATTTATCATAAAAACAGGATAGATTTGAATTTATAGCATTGTAACTTACTCTTATTACACTGCATCTAGTTAGGCCATGTTGAAAGCATTGGCTCTTATTAAATCTCTGAAGTTAAGCAACAATAATCCTGTTTAGTTCTGAGATAGGTGAACATTATGGAACAGCAAGTATTGTAAACATCTGTGTCATATGAAGCTAAGTTAATAAATCACAATTTATCGCAAGTTGTTTGATTTGAGGGAATATTCATCAGGAGTTGTGCTTAATAAAATGGATGTAAAAATGGAATTAGTGACGCAAGTTGAAATCCTGGGTGAGGCTGCTTGTATTTCAATTTGCACTAATGCCCTTGAGAAAGGCATGAATCAATCTGTTCTTCCCCTTATCAATGAATAAATAGTGGTGCAGACAGGATTCTTTAGCTTTGATTAGGCAACCAATCTAAGAAAAGGATAACTGCAAATTCAAATCAGTTGTATTCCACTTAAAATTGACCTTGTGTCACATCTTTTCTGTGAAAGAGAATTTGGTTACATATATACAGATATTCTACTGGTATATTTTGATTTACTTGGTTACAACAAAGTTTTCTGGCTTCCAAATTATATACAGTAAGCATATTTGTGTATTTGCTAAATAATATATATATATATATATATATATATATATATATATATATATATATATATATGTAGCAAATCATCCTGGTAGAAGTGTCATAGTTTAATTTGGAAAGTTGGCTTATTTTAACTAGCCATAATATTAAAACATCCATGTCTAATGCTAGTTTAATGTAAGCCTAGAATAAATCTTTCAGAACTATCCAGATAGTTTATTCACGACTCTTGTTACTTTTTGATTAATTATATTGTTTCAAATTTAAACAATTGATTTAACATCAAGTCAACCTATCTCGGGTTATTTTATACCAAGAGGTTAGGGAATTGTGTACATTGTATGTTTATATTTTTTGTGTAGATGTTTCTTGATACAATCATAACAATATTTTCAATATTTCAGGCCATTTTTTTGTCTATAACCATTTGTTTACACACTGATATAGGATATCAAGTATTCCTATCCAACACAAATAATTTGCACAGAGTTGTATGAGTTCAAGTATTCCTACCAAATACTTATAATTTATACATAATCATATGGTTTCAAGTAACTATTACAATTTTAAAATAATCTGTTTGCATGCAATTATATGGCTTTATCTATTCCTGTCTAGTACAAATAAATTTTCAGGCAGATCTATTTGACCTAAAGATGGGACCCTAATTGATACTACCACTTCAGGTGAGAGTGTATCTGGGAGTAATGGCAATGAAGGAGTACTTTGCACTTCCATGAGCTCCAAAACAAGAACTTCATCACTGGATGTAGTTTAGTGACATACCCAGAACACTTGAAATTTACAGTGTTTAGTAATATTCTTGAAACTTATTCTTAATGCTGTTACATACTTGTAAAATTTGCAGAGTTTAAGAACATTAATTTCTGCTCAAAATGTGGAGAGTTAAGTGGAATGGTATAGGTGTTATTTTGGTATAAATATAGATGATGCATGTATAAATAAATATATAGACCTTTACAATAAACTCAATTTAATCACATGCTTGTAAAATCTACGATATTGAAGTCAGGGAACAAATCATTTTAACTTTTCTTATTGTTTTATGAGTTATTTTTTTTTTGTTCTTCACTTTTGGCAAGCAAGGATTGTTTTTAAATTAGTGAAAAATGTGAAGAAAATCTGTGGTCATCCATCTTCTACTAAAGATTTGGGTTTGGTCACATCCCAAATCTCTTATAATCAAGTGATTTCTCGCCAAAAGGTTGAAAACAGACTAAAGTGTCTGCCAAATTCTTTATTTCGATGAACTAAGGTCAAAGTCAGTTCTCCATCTCATGTGATACAATGGGAATATTTTAGGGTTCATTTGTCAGATATTTAAGATTTGGGTTTGACAGTTTAGATCTGATTTTGGATTGAGTACATCACTCTATAAAATAATGGCTGTACGACCAATTACGTCCAACTCCCAAACAATCCCAGTAAGACGAACAAGATATGCTGGGTACAGCTGGTGAAGTAAGAACCAATTTATAAGCCACATTATCTTATAAACTCTTCTACATGGATATATCAGTGCTGGCTGATGAGAAAAAATTTCCATCCATGACTTCTGTTGGGGCACTGGATGCCGTCTTGAGGACTTATCAAGAGGGATGGCTGATAGGAATGTATGGCGAGAGAGAGAGAGAGAGAGAGAGAGAGAGAGAGAGTTAAAAGAATCTGTCTTGTTGGCATGCCTTGATGATGGTAACGATATAGGACTTGGATAATTCCTCCCCATTATTCATAGCAAAAATAGATTTTTTTTAATCTTAAAAAGTAAATGGAGGGTGTATAATCTTCTTTTAAAACTAGATGAACGAGACTGTATCAAGTATAAAAACTAAAAACTCATTTGTTTTTACTGAAAGTGCTCTTTCCATTGGTTTAAAAGTTAAGAATTGTTTCAACAAATTACTGATATGACTGAATTTGTCAAGATGGTTGTGAATGTCATTCACTCCACACAATATATTCCATGTAAAAATCTTCATAGTGCAATTTTATTTACATATATACATTTAAATGAATATATGAAAGTCTAAAATTATCAAAGAGAAAAATTTATAAGATAACTTATATAAAAGTAGTTACAATAAAACTTTGCCGACAAAACAATTATCTTACAAGTGACTTCAACTCAAGAAGTACACATAGCCTAGTAAATAAGCTGTTAGTTACAGATGTTTTCTTCAGACAATAGACATACATAATACAAAGAGCACAGTTCACCTACAGAAATATGGTAAATCCGACAAAATGTGAAAAAATAAGTGGAGAAGTGGATAAGCTGAAATGCTGACAATAAATTCAAAAATAATATTTCATTTTTATTTCAAAAAGACTTCATCGGAATGTCAAGCTTTTCTAAAGTTCAGTATAGGAGGAAATAGATAAATAAAAAAGAGGGAGGGGTCACATATCTCTATCTTCCTCCTCTTTCTGTTCTATGTCTCCTTCTTATAACTCCTCCCTCTTTTTATCTTTTATCAATCTATTTCGTCCAATGCTGAACTTTAGAAAAACTCATCATTCTGATGAAGTCTTTTTGAAATAAAGATGAAATATCATTTTTAAATCTGTTGTCAGTGTTTTGATTTATCTACTTTTCTACGTATTTTTTCACATATACATATATGTATATATGGAGATACATACATACATAATGCAGAAAGCAAAATTTATATATATATATATATATATATATATATACAAAATGCAAGAGTACAATTTATATATATATATATATATACATATATATATGTACACAGAGATTCAAAGTACATAATGCTAAGAGCATTATATATATATAAGGATAGTATAGACAGTCAAAGGCTGATGACTATCAGATTCTCACCAATGCATCATCATTGTCTGACAGGCTAGAAAGTAACAGTCACCAAGCACCATTGACAATGTATACTCTATCCTAACTTATATATGTTCTGATATTGAGCTAAAAATATTATTTATATACATATATATATGTATAACAGCAACACATAGCATTCTAGAGTAATTGTCGTCTAACTTTTTCCTCCATGCATTTCAATAGCATCTTGATGGTGCGTCCATATAGTAGCACTGACACAACCACTGCTTGGAAGAAATCCCTTTTTATCTTATCAGAGATAAATTAGATTTGCATATGATCGATAACCTGTCAATAGCCTTGGCTCAGTATATGCTGATATCTCTTTCAAATCCTGGAAACAATACTTCACAAAACACCAGCTATAAGACCACTTACCGTCCATTTCACAAACTTCCGAGTAAGATGAACAAGACATGTAGGGTAATGCTGGATAAATAAAGATAAACTCCTCAGTAATGTTCTTTTATGGACTCCTATATATGGACACTACAGTATTGGCTAACTAGCTAGGATTTACATTCATCAGTTCTGTGTGGACACTAGATTCAGTCCAGATGACCAGCAAGGAATGACAGATGATAGAAATGGATGGCAAGAGAGTGTCAGGGAACTCCATGTTATTAGCTCAAGTTGATGATATACATATGCATACATATATACAGAGGGAAAGTTGAAGAAAAATCATGATACAAATAGGAATTCAAATATCCAAATTATGTATTCTTAAAATCTTTTACTTAGAGTTTCATTTGAATCACATGATCATCAGATGGAAATAAGAGAAGAAGTGGCTAATTAACTGTATTTCAGGTGGGTGGAATTTTTCACATGGCAAGATGTTTATTCACATGAAACACACATAAAAAAAAATAATTTATTGATTTTAGAAATCTGAATTGTCAAAATACAGATAAAATAGATTTGGAAATTTATCAGGTGACACAGAAAAAGTATATTAATTTGTCTACTATTTGTTATATATATATATATATATATATATATATATATATATATATATATATATATATGTATGTGTGTGTGTGTGTGTGTGTATATATACACTTCTGGTTACCATTATTGGCACTCTTGAATTTTTGCATATATTATATTATCATGAAGCAAAATTATGAGCAAGCTTGAACTCAAAAGTAATAAAATGTAATAAAAATTAAATATATCACTTTTTTTCCCTGTTCATGATTAGGGGCATAAAACATTCAAAATTCAATTCTGAAAGTGATTGAAAATTAACAAAGAGGCCATTTTGATTATTAGGAATTAATTTTTTTACAACTACAATTAAAATGATATCTTAGAACAGAATGAAAACAGTATTTTCAAAACAGCCTAATACTAATCCAACATGATTATCACTATACAAATAAAACATTGGGCAGATATAACAATCATTACTACACTATTTTTTTACAGAGACAAGAAGTAAGTAAAAAGACTTATTTTACTCAGATCTGACATAAAAAAAAATGCATTCTCATTCAAAATTAACCTACTATGAAATATACAAGATAGATAAACAGAGAATGACTTTACAATGCCGCATGCTCCAGAAGCATGGAAATTGCCAGATTTCAAAAGAGAAGTATTGTTGGCCAGTTGAAAATGGATCAGCATCAAACAAAACTGGAAATTTCAGTTTGAGCTATAAATTGCATGAAATCAGAAATCACTCTTTCTTATTTCAGTGAACAAAATGCCTTCATATAATGTTAAAGAAAATTGAAAAATATACTCATTGCAAAACCTCAAAAATGGGAGAATTAATCCATGCCAACCCCCAAAATGACAATATCTTTATCCCACAGGTTATTATGACTGCAAAACCCAAAGAAATTCCTTCATAAATTTGAGTTGAGTGAAGAGTTGAGATAATAGACAGATCCTTGGAGTTTTGGCACACTGTCATCTTTTCAGAGGCTCAGCAAACAACAGATAAATATGTGTCTGGAGATTTGCAGAGAATTTTGTTTGAAGTATTTGGTGTCCACTAATTTTCTTAATGTTGTGGGTAGGGATGGGCACAATTTGGAGTACTTGTTGTTCAAACATATCAAAGTATAGCAGGGGAGGTCGGGGCATATTAATTCAGAAAAATGCTTTCTGCCAAAAAGATTTATCACAATCTATATTCATGTTTATTTGGGAAAAAATTGTGTTCTTTTTATGGTAGATAAAACTGTGACTGATTCAACAAAAAGATTTGGGATGACATGTTCAAAATGTCTTATATAATTAATTGATTGATTTTAATGATTTGTCCACCTGTCTAGAGTCATTTTAAGTCTTGAGGTTAGAGAATTGTGTTCATTGAATGTTCACATTTGTATTTTTTGTGTAGTTGCTTCTTAAAAGTTTTTTGCACATGAATATAAATCATCGGTAAACAAGTCTCTTTGATGGGATTCTAACAGGTACTACTATTTTTGGTGAGAGTGGCAGTGAAGGTGTACATAATGTTCCCCAGATTTGGAGTCTCACCATCAGATGCAGTTTAGTGACATATCCAGGACACCTCAGAACTGGAGCCTCACCATCAGATGCAGTTTAGTGTCATACCTAGGACACACAAAATGTCTTAATTCACTTATGGATATAACACGAATCTTACTGATCCTATATCTGACCATTTTGAGCAGTGAAATAAAAAATATACAGAAAACTTTCTGCAAAAGATTTGCTTCTTTATTTCAAATCCAAATCAGCTAGACATATTAAATGAGAAGATAGAAGATCCAATAAAGTTTAAACCAGAAAAAATAGAATTTAAAAACTTTTTACCTCCAATACATTTCAATTTCTAATCAAAAACATTTTAAACTATAATCCACTAAGTGTGTGGTTATCAAATGTTACATCACAATAAAATATGCTGACTGAAAATGATACTCTTTTGGTATGCTTGATCACCAATTAGCATTAATATATCCATGATATACTAAAACTGAACACAATGGAAGGAAAGATGAGATGAATGTATTCATATTTATAAAAACATTTAACCTTTTAGATACAATGGTATTAAGTAAAAAGAAAGCACAAATGTATCCCAACAGTAAGAAATATGAACATAATCTGCCAACAAGCAGTACATAAAAGGGGTACAAAAATCGAAAAAAACCTACTTGATGAGAGAAACTAAAATAGCCTTGTGTCTTTACCTTTCCCTGGCAGGGTCCAAGACAATGTCTCTCCTATTGAATAAACAAGGACAAAACAGGTCAAGAATGGATTTTTGGACTGTCATGTGATGCCCAATGCAACCATTCTCTAAGAGAAGTGTCTTTCTTTGCTCTGTATCTTCTATGTGCAAAAAAATTAGAAACAACATTATTCTGATATAATGAGAGCTTTCATGTATCTGTGAAAACTCTGTGGCAAAGAGGTTGTCTTTTGTACCCATCTTCAATGAAAGCCATCCTTTTAGAAGAACAGTAATGGTACTATGTAACTCATAGCTCGGGGGATAAGGAGGTTCATACATTTCCCAAAGGTATTAGTCCAAAAGTCAACATAATAGAGTGGCTGGATTTCAAATTGATCAACAGCATATCATCCACCATGCCATGGGGACTGACGGATATGCTTCAGATTAGTAGGTAAAACGTAAAACTATTCAGATTGTTGAATGAATATTTTCTAAAAATAGCATCACATTTTAGACTTTGGGATCCTTTGTCCATTTTAGACTTTGGGATTCAGTGAAAAAAAAAAAAAAGAGAGTAAAAACTAAACAAAAAATAATGGCAATCCCTCAGGTCACTGGTCAATTGGAATAATAAAGAGAAATGAAGCGACATGGAGTTGATCAAAGTAAAGAACAGAACTTTATTAACATATCAACTGAAGTAGGAAGAAATGAAAGAGATCAAAAGTCTCAAATAAGAATATGACCAACAGCATAAGAAAGGGTTAGGGTGAATGATGAGTAATTTGGCATGGTGTATGCTCATATATTATAGACAATCAGCTTTCAACAAAGATAAATGGGTTAACCACTTTTCTGTTTATTTTCTTGTCTCTCCCTTCACTTGCTTCTTTCTCTCTCTCTTTTCTTTTTCCTATTTATTTTCTTTTATATAACATGTACTAATACTCTGTAGGTAAAATCTTTCTGCCTTTGCTGAGTATTTCGTCTCGGTGTTAAGATGATTCCTCTATGTCATATCAGGTTGACTGGTTCTTAGATGGATCAATTTGATCCCAGCAATATTTTATGGAGGTGAATAGTTCTGAGAGTTCAGAGTTGAACTGTTCAAGTCCATCAGGAATTCACTCCTTCAACGGCGCTGTCATCATTTCCAAGAGCTTTGGATCCTTGGATCTGCTGAATGACGCCACCAGTTTAACTTTATTTTCTTCCCACCAAAAGATTTTGAATCTCTTGATCCTTAGGCATCTGCCCCTGTTGACTGAACTTGGATGATGGGCAGTTGTACCAAACCAAGTTGATACTTCTTTACTTACAGTTTATTAGTGGATTTTAGTTTAAAATGAGAGACAGATATAGATATATCAAGTCAATATATTTAGTTAGATAAATATATATTCAAAAACTTTATCTCTAAAGAAATTTCCAATTTTTTGGTATTTGTGAGAATTTTCTTATTTATTCCTTCTTGTTGGATGTTTATCATTTTTTTTATTTACTTTTACATAATATACTTTTCACAAGTGCTTTGAGTAAAACATATTCATATTTTTGGTCACAGAGTTTCAATACTGAAGAATTTCCTACTTAATATTACTTAATGGTATATGTCTTGATTGTCTAATGTTTCAAGAGAAATAATAAAATCCTGGAAATTTTGGTTTAGAAGAAAATTAAATTTTTTATAAGAATTGGTGGATGCACACATATTTAGGGTCAATACTCTATCATGAATGTTTGGATAAAAATATCAAATATTTACCCAATCTCTCAACATCAGCAAGGTGTGACACAAGGTCAATTTTTAAGCAGAGTTTAACTGGTTTGAGTTCTAAGTTTTCTTTCTCCTAGGTTGGTTACTATACTAGAGTTAAAGAGCCCAGTCTGCTCTACCATTCACCCATAGCTGGAGGGAGAATAATTGGATTCATACTTTTCCCCAAAGTATTAATGCCATGAGAAATATAAACAGCCTTGTCTAGGATTTGAACTCAGGTCACTGTGTTCATTTCTTACAATGGGAACCATTACATTACAAGCACCTCAAAAGATAGAGATAGAAATATCATGTTCACATAGATACATACAATGAGCAAAGCAAAAACACAGGACCTGCTGTAAAGTAGTTGATTTTGGACTGGTATTGCTTGTAGTTTTGTTCTTTGCTGAATTAAAATTTATTTCACAAAACATCTTTCTTATTCATGTGGAGTAAATTCTTGGACAGAATAAGTACATTATTAAATTTCCTGTTTTCTTTCTTTTTATCGAAATTTATACAACAGTGAAGAAAGATAAAAATAAAGTGTATTTAATTCATAAATCAAATATGTGTTCAGACTAGACAACTTTCCATAATACAGATATGCACTCACATATACACAAATATAAACTAATATGTATATATTTGTGTGCAAATGAGATATATATATATATATATATATATATATATATATATAATAGTTAGAATTTAATGCTAAAAGTACCTCTAAATTTTAAAATCTTTACAGTATACACAAAAATGTAGAGAAATATCACAATATATTAGCAAAAATCCAAGGAAGGATAATAACTCATGATTCTAAGTTTTATTTTTTTGATCGTCTGTTGAGCAGGCAATTCCCACATCTGTCAGAAACTCTAAGTCATGTGTTATTATCCTGCCTTACATTTTTGATTATATATATATATATATATATATATATATATATATATATATATATATATATATATGCGTGTATAGGTTGTGTGTGCATTAGAACAAATTGGTTCTGTCTAATAGAGTAGCTTATAGGACTGATATGAAAACAAAGATTGACAGAAAGATATACAAACATAGTGACTTAAAATCACAATCACATTTACCAGAGATATAGCATTGGAAAAAAACAGACAATATTTAAAGAAAATAATCACTTTCTATGTGTGTCCAAGCCATAGAAGTTTCATTAAAATTTGTAACAAAAAAACAAAACAAAAAACGCTTAAGTTTTTTCCACTGTTATTTTTTTATCCAATACTGTATATGAAAGTATTTCATTTATATCATTAGAAATGATTAGTTTGGTTTTATGGCACATCAGCCATCGTTGGTTATTTAATACCAAATCCTGTTTTTAATGTATGATTTTAAACCACACTTTGTAGATACACACAGTTCAATGATAAAGCAGTTCTATTTCTTAGAATTCAATTAAGCATAAGTTAACAAAGTTAAATGTTCCAAGTATTGCTATGTATAACTAACAATTCAGTTAATTTATCAGTTATTTCTTTACACACAGTTAAATGTCAAACAGTTTTATTTGACCCATAGATAGGACCCTATCAGGTTCTACCACAACGGGCCAGAGTGGACCTGGGAGCGATGGCAATGAAGAGGTACTCTGCATTCCCCAAAGCTCGAGCATTACTTGAGCCTCACCATCAGATTATTCAACATCATATCCAGAACACTTGTTGAGGAGAAGAGTCTTACTCCTCCGCAGAAATGCAGTTGGTGTATTCTATAGGCCCAGCCAACTGGGCTGTAGTCAACAGAGGGTGAAAAATACTCAAGCAGTAATTCTTCAGCCTCAGTCCGCTGGGCAGATAGTAAATGGGCATGTGTAAAAAATCTAACTTGATGTCTTTTTATACGTATTTATCAGTAGAACAAATTAATGTGAAATAAATGAAATGTAGAGCCTAATTTGCAATATTGAAAATTGCTTCATTTTTATATGATATAAAAGAAATGAATAAAATTATCTATGATTACATTTAAGTAAGGGATCGTGAGTAAAGTGGAGCAATCCAGGGAATGGGGTAGTGCCTTCCTCTACATTTCAGTGTAGTAGCTATTGAAAAGGAAACCTTTGGGGCACCCTTGACTAATGTTGCCAACATTTACAGTATTCACCATCTGTATGATCATATGCATGAAAGAGTACAAGACTCTATTAATACCCAAAATGGTTATACTGTTTATTAATATAATATATATGGTCTAAGTATTTTTGATGCACTCATTATTTTGGGACCTATATATATGTAAATATATAGTTTAGTTTAGTTTCTTTGTTTAATGGCTTATCAACCATAGTGGATTATTTAATGCCAAATTACTGTAGAAGAACACAAGTGTCACTGTTAACCAATATCTGGTGGGTTATAAGGGGCTTTATACCTGTCCCCAAGGTTTTAAACCAAAAGGGAATATAAAAGCGTGACTTAAGTCCAAACTTTCTTATTATGATGTCATGGTCCAGCTCTATTTCTAGCCAATATGCCAAGGAAACTTCCCTGTATGTACAATAAAAATGGATATCTTCAGGTCTATAACAGGTCTGAAAACAGTGTTCTTCCTCCAAGACCAGTTGCCATACCAAGGTTAAAGTGCTCAGTCTGCCCTATCATTTGCCCAAAACTGGAGGAAGAATCCTTTTGAAAAGGCATGAAAACATCTATTCTCTCCCTTACTATGTAGACTGTTAGGCAATGAATCTATATAAATGCAAACAGCTTCATTGGCAGGGTTTGAATTTGGATAGTGGAGTTTACTTGATCTGACAATTACACTATGCTAAAAGCACTCTGTATCTTAAAAAGAAACTTGGATCTTTATTGTAAGTGAACATTTAATTTTCCTATAAAGGTTACATCTTTCTGATTGATTTTCAGCCATTTTGTTATTGTGAAAACTGAACAAGCAGCCTTGTAATCTCTGGCCATATACTCTAACCACTGAGCAATCACAAGTCATTAAAGATGATAAATAAATCTTGAGGCGTCCAAGCAAATAATAAAAAATATGGATTTCTTCTTAATCTGATTTTTGTTTTTATTTCTATTTCTTCATGAGGTTGCAAAAAAACTCTAAAATCTACTGCTAAAGATATTTCACCCAATAGATTCCAGATAATCTAATGTAGCTAATATTTTATTATTTTCTTTTTTTCTTTTCTTTTTAAATGCAAACAGGAATTTCTTTTAAGAATCACAATAAGAGTAATGGTTGTCATTGTAGGAAATAGAATCGACAACCTGAGCTCAAATCCTGGATGAGGCAGCATTTCATTGTGATAATACCCTAAGGAAAGGCATGAATCCACCTATTCTCTCTCCAGCTATAGCAAGATAAAAGGACTGACAGGATTCTTTTGTCTTGTAGAGGCAACCAGTCAAGAAGAAGGAAAACTCGGAATTCAAACCAGCTTTAGTCTGCTTGAAAATGAGAAGCACTTTGATTCATCTCTTCTCTCAGCTATTGGTAAATAGTGGGGCAGACATGGCTATTTAGCCTTAGTCAGACAACCAGTCTAGGGGAAGGAAAACTCTGAATTCAAACCAAGTTTAGTCCACTTAAAAAAAGACACCTTGTTTCACATTATGTTCATGACAGAGAGGTTGGTTAGATATATGAATTATGCAGAAAAAGGATTTTCTAGTTGTCATATGAGATGTGACATAAGAGAAGGAATTTTTTGACCCTCAATCAAAGTCTTTAGCACTTGATTTTTAAATAGACTAATTAATTCTTTCTTTTCACATTTGGTTGAAGAACTTCTGCTCAGCTGGTTTTTTCCCTTTTATCATAAGATGACAAAAGAAATTGTGAGCCACCAGGAAATTCTTTGTTCAATCATTTTAAACACAGTTTTTAGTGCAATGTTTGATCTCTACTTCAATAAGTCAATGTAAAAAATATATGAGTCAGCAGAATTCAAAACAGTTGTTCTATATTCAAAAATTATCACTTGCATAATTTAAGCTTATCCATCTGTCTATTTCCTTAATTTATGGCCTGAATCAGCTGTTCAAGTTTAAAGCAAAATTATCTTATTCTCTGTCCATGCTAATGTTTATTAAAAAAAGAAGTCTGGGTGAGACTAGTCCCATCACCAGTCATCTTGATCATTCATTTGGAAAAAAATTTGGTTCATAATCCTTTCTTGACAATAACTTGAGATTTAATTTGAAAAAAAAAAAAACAACAAAAACACTGAAAGAAAAATAGTGATGTCTTAGTCTTCGATCCCATCAAATTCAAGGTGAACTGACTGCATGGATTCCCTTGACTCTTTCTCACCATCCCTCCCTATGGCTGTCGCTACTTTTAAGTCATCTAGTGGGCATCCAGTGCCCTCATAAAGCTGATGAATGAAAGTTTTTGCTAGTTAGATCAACACTGGTTTGTCCATTTTTATGAATCCATAGGAGAGCATTTCTTATGAGTATGTCCTTCTCCAGCAGCAGCCTGAATGTCTTGCTTGGATGGTTTGGGAGATGGGAGGTAAGTGGTCATATAGCTGTTGTTTTGTAGATTGCTGCTTCCGGGATTTGTTAAAAAAAGTACGCAACATACATATGTAGCTTTTTCTTCATTCTTTTAAAAAAGTCCAAGTGGTGCAACTATGCAATAGTACTGACATAGCTACAGCTTGGAAGAATTCCCATTTCTCAGAAAGATCATATTTTCATATGATTGATAGCACTTCAATAGCAGTCTATGCTTTACTGATGTGTGTTATGGTGATCTATCCACATGATAATGAACTCTTCCTCCTTCATAAATACTAACCTGATTTACTCTCGAGAGACTTCCTCCCAGCAGTTGAACCTGACAGTTTTGGATGGACACTTCTACCCTTTGTACTAACATTCTTATTTTGTATATATGTTCTATTTATTCAATACACTTGTTCCACCTACTTTCTCTTCTTCCATGTCTTCTTTTTGTCCCCTAACAAACTGCAACAATGTGTATGTTGACACTGTTTTCTGTGGATGAGATATTGTTCCTGAGGTATGTAAACTAGTCTCATAATTTCAGAGGCTTGCCATTTAAAGGGGAGATAGCAGTATTTTGATAAAAAAACATAAACTATGTTTTATTTGAATTCATGTAGAGACCAATGCCTTTTGCTGCCTGTTCCAGAGCATGCTACCAAGATTCAGCTTGATCCCATAATTCAATATAAATAATGTTTAAAAAAATCAAACTTGAAAAAGCAAGTAAAGGAAGAGCTGTGCACATTTTCTTTATTCAATACATTTGTAAAATGAAACCATTGAATTCTTTGTGGCATTATAATTTTAAAAAAAAAATGAAAGACTTTGATAAAAGTAAGCATTTGTTTTTTTTTGTCTTTTTGAGTTTTTTGATGGGGAAGGGTAGGACTGTAAGTGAATTTTTACAATTTGACTGAGTAGGATAAACTTTTCTAAAATAAGATCAGCCAAGAAGATTATAAAACAAAATATAATCTCCCGGAAGAAAAAAAGGCAAAAAAAGCATAATTAGATATCCTCATTGAACGAAAATAACCAAATATATAAAATGAAAATGAATATATATTTATTATTATTAATATCTAAAACAGAACTCTCATTGTTTTAGTGTTAGTGCTCAATATCCAGGACAGAGTGACATAATAGTCAAAATATTGGGCAACAATTAAAAGTGATTATTTAAAACCGAAAAAAAACCATTACAAATGTCTAGTGCTACTGCCAATTTCAGGTAGCTAGTTGACCATCTGGTATCTGATGATTGACTTGGGCTGTAACATTGTTGCCCAATGAAAATGATATATGCGGTGCATTCAATAAGTTTCAAGGCTTTTTTTGTATGGACATTTAAAATTGTCATAGACTCTTGAAAATTCTTGTATGTTATTGCTATACATCTTATGAGATGACTGATCAATTTTTATGATTTCAGCTTCAAATGAACAACTACAGCAGCAATTGGAATACACCCTACTAAAGCCTGATTGTCACAGCTGGTAAATTTAAAAAATGCAATCTGGACGTCAGGACACTTTAGAAGAATGATATGTAATAAAATTGTTTTAAACTTGGAAAAAATACCACAGAAACGTATGAAATGCGTCAGACTATTTTTGGACCATCTTGCATGAATTGAGCATCAGTTTTTGAGTGTCATAAGAGATTCAAAGAAGGCAGGGAGTCTGTGAGACATGATGAGAGGTGTGGGAGGAGTAAGGAAGTCAATACATCACAGTTGATTGGCCAAAGGGTTAGCGTTAAGGTTAGGGTTACTATGTTGAGGTTTTAAGGGAGTTCAGGAAGAGATTCCGTCGGAAGAGGCCAGCACTCTTCAAATCAGGTCAGTGGCATTTCCATGAGAACAATGCACCAGTCCACAACTCCATCCTTGTCACAGACTATTTGAGCAAGATGGGCATCAAGACAGTTCCTCACCCTCCCAATAGTTGAGACCTTGCTCCCTGTGACTTTTGGTTATTCCCTAAGCTCAGAGGCTGTCATTATCAGACAATTGAGGAGATGAAAGAGGCTGTGATGAAGGTCATTAACATGCTTACACAAGAGGACTTCCATGAGGCCTTTGAGAAGTTGCTGGAACGGTACAACAAATGCATTGCAGCCGGAGGAGATTGCTTCAAAGGGGACTAGTGTTTCATGTGTGTACTATCAATAAAAGTGGCCATATGAAAAAAGTCTGGAAACTTATTTAATGATCCTCGTATATGGAAACTTGAATAATAAATTGAGTCCAAAATTTAATGGCACAATGAATATTATTTACATTAGCTTCAACTTGTCCTCACATTCACAATATGAAATCTTTTTCAGTAATTTTTTGTATTTTTGTGATTATTTTTCACCAAGTTTTAAGTTGTCAGTTTTTCAATCTGTTTTAAGTACAACCAACTGTGTGGATGCTGAAACAATTAAAAAAAGTACATAATGATTTGTTATCTCTAAATATTCGGTGAAGATGTTTAGAGTGAAAAGTAAAATAACTAATGAAAAGAAAGAAAAATAAAATAGATAAAATATTTAAACTCCTTGAATGCTATGTGAGAAACTAACATTTGCACCAAAAATTAGAATTATGTGCAATTACAAAGGAATCTTAGAAATGAACAGACATGTTTAAGATCAATCATAAATACTTTCCATGTTAGCACGATCTGGGAGTAAAAATATTGAATAAATTTAGTACTCAACATAGAACTGATTAATTCCAAAAAGAAAAATAATCTAAAATTCAAAACTCCTTTTTAAACTTGCCCAATTTTTAAATACATATTATTATTGGTTGAATATTGTTGTTCTTTCTCTTTCTTTTCCTCCTAGTAATATTTAATAACTACAGTGACCCCAATTTAATATCAATCTCTTATCATCCCATCAATATAAAGATCCCTTCAAAGTCAACCATTTGGAATACAGTTACAAATTCAAATATTCTCACCCATTCAATGAAATCTGATTGGCCAATTAACCCTTCTCATTAGGAGGCATACTTAGTTCAATGGTTATTGTCACAGGAAATGAAGTTGATGACTCAAATTCAAATCCTGTACAAATATGTTGGTGTTTTATTTAGTGCTGATGTTCTTGGGAAAGGCGTGAATCCATCTCTATTCCCTCCAGCTATTGATAAATAGTAATGAAGATTGGGTCGTTTTAGCTTTGTTAAACAACTTGTGTAGAAGAAAAACTCTGATTTCAGACAAGCTATATACCACTTAAAAAATTGACATTGTGTCCCATCCTGCTCAAGACAGAAGAGTTGGCTAAATCCATGCCATGCCACCCCAACCCACTCCACTTCTCATTATAAGAGCAAATTTTCAGGAAAAAAACTGATACTTCCAAACAGTGCTATCTTATTATAGTGATTGGATTGTGCCTTTTTCCTGAGGAACATGACACTCCAAAGCTTTCTTTATGAATAAAATATATATTAGCATGGTTTCTTTAGAGGAATAAGCGAGTGGTTTCTCATTAGCTTCTGCAGAGTTTAAATTCTTCTCCTAAACTGGTTGCCTATCACATGAACCTAATTTTCCCTGCTTTTTGACTCATATCTGGGTGCAGAAATGATTTTATCTTTTTCCAAAAGGTATTAGTGCTTTTGACTATTTCTCTTCATGAACTAATAACTGTTATCTCATCCACATTCACTGGCATCTACTCAATAAATTCAATACACTTATTTATAACATTGCAGCTGCTGTAATATACATCTTGAATATCATCCTTTATATATATTTAGACAGCAGATTCTCAAATAGGCATGTCTTTTTGGAGATGACAGACAAGGATTTAGTGTTTAGCTTTTCTTTTTGGCAAATGAAATGTCACAACTGTGATTGTATGCAGTTTAAAAACTGTCAAAAGTCTCTTTGTTGTTCAAGTATGGTGTTTTTGACCATCTTTTGTCATTTTCAATGATGTTGGGGCTCCTGTGTCATAGACTTCTAGACTGATATATATATATATATACATGTAAACACACACACACACATATATATATATATATATATATATATATATATATATATGAAAATATGTATTTATGTATTCATATATAAACACTGACACACACAGATGTGTAAAATTAATAATGATAAGGTTAACACCAAATTTAGTGTTCAAAATAAGTCTATAGCCTTCACAGTAACAATGCTTGATATTCATTGATGGATCGTCTTGTTCTGTTAAAATGCATTAAAAAACGAAGAAGTTGCTACCATAAGTTTCCTACAAACAAGTGATCTCCCATCAATTTGATGATTGCTTCTTAGAATGCATCTTACCGTAGCAACTTGTTTGTCTTTTAATGTTTTTACTGCATACACACACACACACACACACACATGTATATATATATATATATATACATCGAAAGAAAATAACATGGTAGCATACTGAATATTGATGGTGATTTTAGCCTAAGTAGATAATGATCTTGAAGTCCAAGTATTATAATATACCCCTTATGATATACCTCTTATTCTAGAACTTGCAGATCCTTAACTGCAATCATCTATATTACCTGGGTGTTTAATCTTGTGTAAATTGAAACACACTGCCAGGGCGTTGCAAATTTATTTTCTATCTGTGTATATTTATTGTGCTTCTCATACAATGCTGTTATGTATCCAATTTTTAATTATAGAAATTCATGGCATTTTATGTACATTTTTGTATTGTTAAGCACCTTTACATCCAATCAATATAATATTGTATCATCATGTCAAGGGATATATAAAAACAAATTTACAATAAAGTTGGCTGTTGCATTCATAGTTTATCTATACCTGTTCAATCATTGGTGAAATAAATATCAAGTGTAATTACCACAGTTTTTCTGTTCTTTTATTAAATTCAGAAATGATAAGGAAAGCTCACCGAGTGGAACCATTCAATAAAAGAAGAAAAAAAGAAAAACAAAGGCTTCTTTAACTTAGATTATGGGATGAAAACCTTAATATTCTGCATTGCCATCAATTTTCCTTTATAGAGAAATTTATATTGATAATCAAGAAAAGTTATTCTGTCTGTCCATTTGATGGCCAAACAGTTTGATATAGACTTACCAATTATATAATCTTAAGACAAAAAAAGAAACCATTCCTTGCTAAGTATGAATTTACTCATCCCTCTACCATGAGCAGGTCAATTTTTAAGCAGGAGTGAAATCAGATTTTTCCTTTGCCTAGACCAGTTGCTATACCAAGGCTAAAGAGCCCAGTCTGCTCAACTATTTGCCCATAGCAAGAGAAAAGATGGATTAAATTCCCTTTTAGTGAAAAGTGAAAAATAAATGTAAAGAATTTGAACTCTAGTCACCATGTTCATTTTTTAAGATGTTAACCATAATGCTACATGTTTCCACATTCTTTCATTTGCTTTCTTTGATTAATGGCATATCAATCTTCATGGATTATTTAATCCCAAAGCCATTCTAGTAGAAGAACAGTAGTGGTACTATTTTACCCATATCTGTGAGTATAAGCGGGTTTATACCTTTCTTAATGGTATTTGTTCCAAAATAAACGCAATAACATGACTATAGTTTCAACTCACTTACTATGATGCCACAGTCCAGTGTGTCAACCTGTTTTCTTAGTATAGTTAACTTGTAGTCGGCAGGAAGATTTTTTTCTACATTAGTTGTGTGTGTGTGGGGGGGTGGCAGATACTGAATGCTGCGTAGAGGACTTGGCAAGACCGATGGCTGATTGGAATGGATGGTGAGACTATGATTAATATTTCATCAGTTAGGTTTTTTAAAAAAAAATTTTTTATGGGTTATTTAATGCCAAAGTCATCCTTTTAGAAGAACATTAGTGATACTATTTAACCAATAGCAGAGGGATTAGGGAGTTCATGCCTTTTTCAAGGGTATAAGTAAAAAAAAAATAGTGTAGAAAAGAAAGAAAGAAAGATAGAATAGAAAAAAGAAAGAAAAAAATAAGTAAAGAAAAATAGTATGGTTAAGAAAAAAGAAAAAGGAAGTAATAGAATAAAAAGGAAAGAAAGAAAAGATACTATAGAAAACTGAGAAAGAAAGAAAGAAAAATACTACAGAAAAGAAAGAAAAAGAAAAATAGTGTGGAAAAGAAAGAAAGAAAAAAGTGATTGTATAGAAAAAAAAAAGAAAATAAATGGTATTAGGTTTTGATGTCTTAGTTTAATGGCCTATCAACCTTCATTGATTATTTAATGCTGAAGACATTCTTGTAGAAGAACAGTAGTGAAACTATTAAACCTATTTCTGGGGTGGGTGATATAATGAGGTTCATAACTTTCTCAAAGGGGCATTAGTCCAAAAGTGAACATAATAGCATGACTTGAATTTGAAATTGCTTACTTTGAGCCCGGAATCCTGCACTGAAGCCATTACGCCTCAGGGACGCCCCAGTGAAATAGTATTGAAAAAAAATAAATGAAAGAAAGACCATAGCAAAAAAAGTAACTGCATAGAAAAGGAAGAAAAAATATTTTTATCATTAAGGGTTTTCGGACTATTGTCTTCATTTTTATTATTATTTCCACAACGGCTTTCTTCAGGTGTTTGTCGAACTCGGGAATCTTCACGGAACTTCGAACTACGTCCTTTATTGAATCCACGGGGGTCCCCTGTTCTGATTCCGTTTGCCAAAACCGGGTATAAGTGTTAAGTATTTCTGTATTGTTACTCGCCTGCAGTGAGGACAGAACCTGCAACCTCCAGATGATTGTCTACTTAGAAGCTTAGGGAACCAACGCCTATAACCGTTACGCTATGTGTCCTGCTGGAACACTTAACACTTGTACCCGGTTATGGTTAATGGAATCAGAACAGGCGACCCCCGTGGATTCAATAAATGATGTAGTTCGAAGTTCCTTGAAGGTTCCCGAGTTCGACAAACACCTGAAGAAGGCCGGTGGACATATCGGCCGAAACGTTGTGGAAATAACAATAAAGATGAAGACAATAGTCCGAAAACCATTAATGATAAAAATCAACAAGCTTCGTCTCAAAAATTTTGACAACTAAAGAAAAAATAGTATAGAAAAGAGGGAAATAAAAGAAATAGAACAGAAAAAATAAATAAAAGTATATATATATATATATATACCTGGTTGGAAGAAATGTTATCTTTAGCCTGGTTTTCTCGATGAATGTTTAAGACCACATTTACTAAATTGTCACTTGTTGTGAGTCATTGTTTACTTGACGGATTGTATGGGACCCATTTTCCAACCAGTGAAACCATTCCAAACCTTTTTGGAATTGAACAGTCGATCAGTCAAGGAAACAGACCTGCTCAGCAACCAAGAGATGGACATTATCCAAAAAGGTCATGTTGAGTGTACAGTGCGATATTCAAGGAATTGTCAATCATGAACATAGACAATAAACAATCCCAATTTTCCCGGCAATCCATATAGTCTTTTAAAAACAGCTTTAGACAAAAAACGTGTCCCTCCTGAGTCAACAAGGGAAGTCATGCTCCGTTATGATAAAGCACATCCTCACACAGCTGAAACGACTAAAGATCTCTTACAGGAGTTCAGTTAGGAAAATGGCTCTATCCACCTGGTCCTCCTGACCATGCTACTCCTGATTATCACTTGTTTTAGGGATTATAGAATTATTTGGATCATAAGTTAACATCGAGAGGAGGTTGAACAGGAGTTGGTCAAATGTTTTACATCAAAACACAAAGAATTTTAAAAGCGTGGCATCAATTCGTTAATTGACAGATGAATGAGGTTCTTGGAAGCAATGCAGGTTAAGTTGATGAGTAAATATTTCTAAAGGCATAACATTTTTATTTATGATATATTCACTAAAATCGGAGATTAAATTCGTTCCAACTTGATATTATATATCACATAGACGTAGCGCAAAAATAAAGCACCACATATCAACAAACCTTTCATAATGATGACTCTGGGGTCAGATAGGCATGACATTTGGCCCAAACCATCATAAACTCTAACTGAGATCATCATACCATCAATTACAATCAAATTTTATTGTTTTTCCGATCACATACTGGGGAAAATGTAATCAGACGACAAAAATAAATAAAGTATATATAAATAAATGAGCAGAAAAAAAAAACATCTCAACAAAAAGAGGAAAGGATAAAGGCTGAAAACACTAATCAGGAGCTAAATTCATCCACATATACTTATATGTATTTAAATGTATATGTACACAAGCATACACACACACATATATAAGTATATATATATATATATATATATATACGATTATATACAAATAAGAATACATGTAGTTGGGAAGCAGTCTTTCATTTAGGCATGTTTGATTAAACAATAAAGACATATATTGTCTATATAATTTTATTAAGTTCCTTTCAAGTTTCCTGATAAGTATCTTGTTTTCAGGTTGGAATTGCTGGATGAATTTACCAAAATTGTCCCGAGCGCTTTCGGACCTTGCATAGGCCATCATCAGAGGTTCCTTGCATGTATAAAGATTGTTTGTGAAAGAATTAAAAAAAAATGTATTTAATAATAATGATGGCCTATGAAAGGTCCGAAAGCAATTGGGATAATTTTGGTAAATTCATCCACCAATTCCAACCTGAAACCAAGACACTTATCATGAAACTTGAAAAAATCTTTTAAAAATTATAAAGACAATATGCGTCTTTATTATTTAATCAGACATGCTTGATTAAAAATATATATACATGTGAAGGTATATATAGATAAAGATAAATATAAATATGCATACACATGTATATAAATATATTTGAATACTCATAATACACACACACACATGTATATATATGATATATTGCAAAATATATGTACACTGGTATGTATATATATATATATATATATAGAGAGAGAGAGAGAGAAAGAAATTTAAAAACAAGTTAATCCAAAGAGAAGAACTTAATGTAAAAGAAAGTAAATGCGATAACGTTTCGATTCTAATAAAACGTCATCAAGACTTGAACAGATGATATTGAATGACATTAAATCACCGATAGATTTTTTAATGAAATACAAAATATGGATGAAATATGAATTCAAAGAAAAGGGGAAGTGTAACTGTTTTGTCGATAAATCAGCGTTAGTACAAGAAATATATCACGTGACTGTTTAAGATAACGATGTAGAACAAATAGATTTATCAAGTGAAATGATGAATTAAAGAGGAAGGAAGGAAGAAAAGAAAAGAAGGCAACGGAAGAATAAGAAAAAAGGAAATAGAAGAGAGAGAGAGAGGTAGGGAAATATATATATATATATATATGATGCTCGAAATACATGCTGAGAAAATACACCCCTAAAAACCCCTTTGAAATTCATTTATTGACATTTATTTTAAAATATTTACTTTTCTCTTATTGGACCAACAAGTTTTTTTCAAAAACAAATAAATAGACATATATATGGAGAAAATTGAAAAACAAAGTAATTCAAAAGTAAAGAATATATTAGGAAGGAAAGTCGACGTTAAAGCATTTCGGTTTTAATGAATCTTCATCCGGATTTAAGATGATGAAACAAGTCCTGATGAAGGTTCATTAAAACCGAAACGTTTTAACGTCGACTTTCTTTCGTAATAAATTCTTCGCTTTTGGATTACTTTACTTTCCGAATTTCTCTATACAACTGGATTCCTTTCCATTATTGTTGTATAGTGGCTCGTACCATGTGACTTCCGGGATCATGGAAATATAAAAGACGCCGTGTCTCTCAAGCACGGAGAAGGGGAAGTAGAAAGAGAAGCAGAGAGATAGCTCTGAAGGACGTCGGTCAGTAGTAAGACCAACTTCGGACGTAACACCAACAGCGCGAGACTTATAATACTTGTCGGACAGTGGCATTTGAGTTAATAAATAATTAACTCTATTTCACTGTGTATCTTTTCCTTACCACTATACCACTTTTCCTTACCACTTACTTATTTATATTAATGTACATATATATTTATATAAATATATATTGATATACATGAATATATACATATATTAATGTATATACATATATAAATATAAATATCTAGCTATATATATATATATATATATAGGATCTTATATATAAGCAGAGTGTGTTAAAAACAAACTAAGAATCAAATGTAGTGTAACATAATTAGGAGTTCCGGTTGATTATTTTAATAGTAAGGTGTTTCCTAGCTAGATTAAGAGGGTTACCCCAGGACGGTGGAAAAAGAGGGACATATATGAGAAAGCGGTTCGAGGCAGTCTCAGAAACAGACAGAAGCAAATGGGAAGATGAACATGAGGGAATACCCAAGTCTTGGTGGGGATAGTAGCGGATTTCCAGGTTAAAAATATAAATCTACCAGGAGCTAATCGGCGACGGGTTCTGATTGGCTGGAAGTAACTCAAACAGAAGAGTCATTAAAAGAGGAAGCGGGATAGAAAACAGGAAGAAAAAAAAGTTGGACATGAACCACGGCGAGGTGAAGACAAGACGAAATTACGGCACCCATTTTGGGGTGAGCTCCACGTTGGAGCCAACCTACACTAGAGTGCTGGAACTGGCGGTTTTTAAGAAGCAACCTGAGTGTTCAGAGAACTACAGCAGTAAAGAAGAAAGATAATATCAAGGTCTGCTTCTATCGTCCTGTGATGGTTTGTTTCTCTCTATATAAAACAGCTGACTTATTTTCATACTGTTTCTCTCTGGTCGGCGACCACCATGAAAGGATGATGGCAAATAAACTTCGTATCAAACGAGAAAAACAGACGTTGTTTTGTATGTTCGTCACTTTGTCTTACGGAAAGGTTACAACGGTGTCCAAAGGAAACATAAGGTGTAGTGCTACACTGATAGATCCTTAGAACGTTGGCGGTACAAATCTCTATGTACTGCAGCAGCTCTACAAGGGTCAGCTGAGAACCGTATTGGTGCAAGCGCCTATTTGGTGTCGTAGTATTATGAACGACTTTTTGAGAACCGTAGCGTGGAAGGCAACATCAATCAAAGAAAACTGAGATAACATGAAAACAGCATCCTTATTGAATAAAAGAAATCAAACAAATGCCAATGTGCAGAAACTTAAGAAATCCCAGAGAGAACAGATACCAAAAAGAGCAACTGGAATACATTCAAGGCTAAATCAATAAAACTTGGTAGAAAATTGACAATCACGATCAACATGGCAGACAGTAAATGAAGTGAACTGAAGGAAGAACACCTTAAGAGCAAAACTAAAAGCTGCCAAGCAAAAGAAAAAAAAAAAAAAAGACTTTACAAGTGTAAAGTACATTTCAAGAATCTGCTCGGATAAACCTGATGAAATCACTGACAAAACTATTCAAAAAATTATTAATACCCAATGAGACATCAGACTAGAAGAGATAATGAAGAAAGAACTTTATAGTGTACTCACAAAATTAAAAAAAAAAAAAGATGCAAGCCTTTATGTAATATCCCACAAGTATGGAAGACTTGAAAAATTGATGACTTACTTTATCAATTATGCAACGCTAGCAATAAACAAAAGACAATAGAGAAATAGACAAAAGGCTGCATCCTCTCTTTCGCCAAAAAATGACCTTGAAATTATAAAGAACTAAAGAGGCATAACACTTACTACCATAACAGCTAAGGTTTATTATGCTCTGATTCTCAACCATATCCAACCTGAAATCGAGAAAATTATAAGGAAAAGTCAAAACAATTTTCTGAGAAATCAATCGACAACTTCATAGATTCTGACAATCCATCAAACCATCGGAGATGAACGTGCAAAAAAATGTTGAGTCATTGTAGATTTCATTAAGACAACTGATTCCAGACATAGTGAGAAGGAGGAAATACTACGAGCATATTGTTTACCCAGTGAAACCGTAACAATCAAAACGATGCTTTACAGAAGCGCGAAGGCAATGGTTTGCTCACCTGATAGAGATACAGACTTCTTCAAAAGTATTGCTAGAGTTTTGCAAGAAGATACATTAGCACCATATACATTTATCATCAGCTAATACTACATACTTCAAATGTCGATAGATGTGATAAAAGAAAATGTCTTTACGCCAAAAGAAAAAAAAAAAAAAAAAAGCAAGAAGCAGATGATATTCTGCAAAAACTATAACAGATGCAGATTATGCAGATGTTCAAGCGCTTAATGCAAATACACCTTCCAAAGCTAAATCCCTTCGGCATAGTCTGAGGCAAGCAGCAGGAAGCACTGGCCTTCACGCGAATGCAAATAAAACAAAATTAATGAGTTTTAACAAGGAGCCATTTCCATTTTAAGTGGTAAGCCTTGAAAATTGATAGACAAGTTTACATAAATCGGCAGTAACATCTTCTCCATAGAAGGTGATGTCTATATATGAGATAAAATAAAATGGGATTTCTTACAAGCTGTGGCTGTGACAATGTAATATATGGATGTACCACATGGATGCTAAAAATGCAAAGAGAAAAAACTAGATAAGAAATACAAAAGTATGAATGGTCATCTGAAAAATCCGAGAAGCGCCACACAACAAAATGGTAGCTGTAGACCAACTTAACTCGAATGACCGGAACCATCCCAGTGAAATGAACAAGACATGCAAGACACCGCTGGAGAGGCAAGTATGAACACATAAGAGACGTTCATCTATGGATATCATGAGGTGGACATACCAGTGTTGGCCAAATACGAAGAACTTATATCAGCTCTGGGCAAACACTGGATGCACTTATTGCGAAAGATAGATTATAGAAAATGATGCAGAAAAATACTCAGTAAAAAATTCGATGCCAGCACAACACATCATTATAGTTTTACATACATAAGTATGTGTACATACGTAAATGTATATAAACTTATCTATACATATATATACATGCATGCTCACACATGTCCACACACACAGAGATATGTATATATTTTAAAATAAATAGGTGCGCAAGTATATTTGGTTTTATGATATTATTTCTTTTGCTTCTACACGTGTTTCTGACTTCAGAGTCGTCTTCAGGTAGTAAATAAGTGAAGTGATTTGGGTGCTCCTCTTGGCTATATATATATATATATATATATATATTCAAATACACATATTTTGGATAAATATATCATTATATATGTATATATACATACATTCACAGATATATTCATTAACATACATATATAAATAAATACATACATATGGCAATATACATTCATATATATAGATATATACATATACAAATAAACAATCATATATACATATATAGAGAGATATCTACATACGTGAATACATATGTACATATCTATATCATCATCATCATCATCATATCGCGCTGCCAGCACGGATCCCCCTGCTCCTCTCTCGCCACACTTCTCTATCGTCCGTCGCTTCTGGGGGGGGGGTTCCAGGCTATATCCTGTATCGTCAAAGAAATGTTGTATATAGGTTCTAGCTGGTTGTCCGGCCTTTGCTCGCCCATGTGAAGGGGTCCACAGGAGTGTATCACTTATGAGTTCGTCCTTACTTCTCCAGCAGTGTCCTGCATGTCTGCTTCGTCAAACTTTGATAGTTTTCTTGATGGGTGGTAGATGTCCGTACAGTTGCTGTTTTGTGGGGAGTTACCTACAGGACTCGTTCAATAGTGCTCGCAGCATTCTTGAGTAATTGCCGTCATGTCTTTTCTCCATACGGTTATTTAGCGTCCATGTAGTGCATCCATATAGCAGTATCGACACGACTGTTGCTTGGAAAAAACTGCGTTTTACAGACATACACAAACACACACACACACACACACACACATATATATATATATATATATATATATAAAACATTAACTCTGAAAGAAGAGTTATCATAGATTTTTACCTTAGGGCACTACGTATTTGCTCCCCGAAATTTCCTTTCTTAACCTTCTTGACCCAAAGCTTTTATACACTTAGCCAAATCTAAATCTCTTAAAATTCACAAAAGAAATCGACCTCGAGCTAATGTCAAGGAAGCAGGTCTTTACTGTATTCCTTTCAAAGACTCTAAATTGAAATATATTGGCAAAATTTCGAGAAACATTCATAAGTGTATATACGAACATAGGAGAGACATGAGAGTTGGTAATCTTTATAATGCACTTCTCCAACACATTTCTGTCTGATCACAACTTCGATTTTAATGCATCCTCTTTGTTAGCTTATATCCATAACAAAAGATTGAGACATTTTGAAGCCTGTGCAATTTCGCTTTGTCGCTCTGTTAATTTCAGCATATCACCCTATTTGGGAAAACTCGTTTTAAATAGCCACATATATTCCATCTTCAATTAATTATTTTCCATAAAATTTTCACAATTTTCCCATTAATCCATACTCACTTATTTCTAGCTCACCGCCTTTTTTCAAACAGATATCTCAAGTTGCCCTTTTTCAATTCTTTTCCCTTTCAGCGGTAAATACTTTATCAATTTACTTTTGCTACATTAATTTAATACTTTGCACACATTTCTCCTACAACTACTGATTCTCTACTTAAAAATTTTTTAATTCATAGAAATATAAATTGACATAGGTTTGATTTTTGATTGAACAATAATTAGCTATTTACGTATAATATGTTAGCTTTTTTCCTCTTCTTTTTTCTTCCTCTTTTCTCTTTACCTACATTACCTCACTTCTCTTTTTCCGTTCTCTCTCATTCTTCTGTTCTTTTCTTCTGTTTCTATTCTTTTCTTTCCTTCCTTCTTCTTTCTCCCTTTATTCATTATTTCTCTTGATGGTTCTATTTGTTCTACATCATTGCCTTAAATAGTCACGTGACATATTTTGAAATACGGACGCTGATTTATTGACTAAACGGTTCCCCCTTTCTCTGTATGTATAATATTTCTTCTTCGTTTTGTATTTCATTAAAAATCTATCGGTGATCTAACGTTACGAAATATCATCCTTTCTAAGTTTTGATGATGGTTCACTAGGACCGAAACGTTATAACATGACTTTCTTTTACATTTAATTCTCCTCTTTGGATTACCTTGTTTTTCTATTTTTCTCTTCACGTATATACATATAAATATGTGTGTATATATATATATATATATATTCACATTCATATACACGTACAAATGTATGCATATACATATATATATTCATGCATGCATATATTTGAATATATATGCACATATTTATTCAGACATATGCATATGAATACATATATATACATACTTATACACATATATATTTACATATAAATACATAAACATATAAACATATATACAGGTACGTACTAATATGCATATATATATGTATATATAATATGCACACGAATAAGTATAGAAATATATACACGTACATGCGTAAATATATATTTATATATATATATATACATTTATATTCATGAACACGTTCATATGTAAATATATACATTCTGATATATATATATGTATATATTTCTCAATTCATCTGCTGTCTACCACGCTATCCAAGATGGAAATTTACTAAGCTTTTGCTTAGATGTGGCACAAGGCCATATGAAAGGGGCACCCAATGAGACTCGAACTCACTCGTGAAGGTTTGCTAGTCGAGCTTGCTAACCATTACACCACCAGTGTCTATCCTCAACCGAATGTCGAATCTTATTGATCCGATTTTGGATATATTCTGTTTGTTCTTTTAGGTATACATCAATTAGTTCATTTTGTGCCTTTTTAAGTTTCTGGGCGTTGGCATTAGTTGGGTTCCTTTTATTGCATAGGGACGCGGTCTTGACGTCGTAACTTTTTTCTTAACTGCTAATGTCTCCCAGGGAACTCTGTTTAGCGCTTAGTTTGGTTGGTATGCATGTTGTAGCCACTTCCATGTGGGCATTGACGAAGTTCTTATATTCGTCATTTGGAGTCAATGATTCTAAAAAAGAAAAAGCATCGCGAGAGAGAAACTAAAAGTTGCCAGCCAAGAAGAACGGACACAATTGTGAAAAGAGCATTTCAAGAATCTGCTTTGAAAGTCTCCTAAAGTTACGGATGAACTTATCAGGAAAATTATTAATAATCAACATGACATCAAACTAGGAGAGTTTATGCAAGAACTCGACGAAGTATGAATAAAAAATAAAAGTCGGAATGCTGATGGTCTTGATGAAATACCACCAAATGTATAGAAAATAAGAAAATTCGATGACATACTGCTCCGATACTGCAACGCCGTATATAACCAGAAAACATTAGACAGGTGGACAATGGGCTGCATTCTTCTTTTCCCCTGGAAAGGTGACCTCGGATTTGCTAAGAACTACCGGAATGTAACCCTTTCTTCCATAGCGGTTAAGATCTACAATGCTAAGCTACTCAACCGCATTTAAACTGAAATTGAGAAAATTCTTAAGAAAAACCAATATGGCTTTCGTAGAAATCGATCCACAACATCACAATGACAATTCGTCGAATTTTAGAAGATGTTCGTGCAAAAACCTCGAGGCAACACTCATATTTGTAGATTTCTCCAAGGCATTTGACTCTAGATATATAGGGAAGATGGAGCAAATACTTCTAGCCTACGATCTACCCAAGGAGACCGTCGCAGTCATAATGATGCTCTATAAAAGGACGAAAGTAAAAGCTCGCTCACCGGAGGGAGACACAGACTTTGATATTGTCGCAAATGTGTTGCAAGAGGACACATTAGCACCATACCAGTTCATAATCTGCCTAGTACTTCAGATGTTGATAGATTTAATGAAAGAAAATGGCCTTACACTTGAAAAGGCAAGAAGAAGACGATACTCCGCTCGAATTGTTACAGACGCGGACTATGTTGATGACATAACGCTGCTGGCAAGTACACCCGCCCAGGTCGAATAGTCTGCATAGGCTGGAGCAGGTAGAAAAAACGGAGTACATGGCCTTGAATCAAAGAGGTGACATCTCCACACTAAATGGCAGCCCTCTGAAACTAGTGGACAAGTTTACCTACCTCGGAAGCAGTTTCTTATCTATGAAAAATGACATTAATATACGACTAGAGAAGGCATGGACAGCTATCGATAGGCTATCAGTCGTATCCAGACCCATCCAATAAGATAAAACGCAATTTTTTCCAAGGACGAACACATAAGCAACGTTCTCCAATGGACCCCCTTCACACGGACGCACTAGTGTAGGACGATCAGCTAGAACTTATCTACAACAGCTCTATACAGACACAGGATGTAGTCTAGAAGATCTGCCGGAAGCGATAGATGATAGTGTCGGATGGCATGAGAGAGGTAGGGAAATCCGAGCTAGCAGCACATGATTATGATGATATACATATATGTATATGCATATAGAAATACACAGACGTTCATTCATATATATATATATATATATATAAAACATAATCCGCCCATTGGACTAGTAGGTAGAGTATCCGCCAGTGGTCCAGGAGTCCTAGGTTCAATCCCAGGTCGCGTCATACCAAAGACTTTAAAAATGGTACTTGATACTTCCTTGCTTAACACGCAGCAATATAAGGTACGTATCAAGGGTAAAGTGGAGCAATCCAGGGAAAGGAGTAGTGCCCTCCCCAACACTTTGGTGTTGTAGCTATTGAAAAGGGAGCCTTCTGGTCGCCCTCAACTATGGTCACCAACTTTACTTTTATATCTACATAATTTATTATGTTTAATGGAATTAGAACAATTTTTCCTGGATTAAATACAGGTTTCCTGTTCGATTTCCTTGTAGGTTCTCGAGTTCGATATGAAATATTTCAAGAATGATGAAAGAGGCTAAGTCTGAAATGTTGTAAATATAAAAATGAAGATGAGGACAATATTTCAAAAACTTGAAATGCTTAAATGTATATATTTATGCACATATATTTATAGGCATGCATGCATATATGAACACGCACATATATTTATGAATGTATAAATATATATATATATATCTATGTGTATATATACATTCATTTTATCAATAATTCATGCTGCCAGCACCTTCTTCCCTGACTCTCTCAAACCATCCACTTATATCTTCCAACATTCCTAGTTGGTCTCTAGGCTGAATATTTTGTCCCCAAACACTTGAAGAATGTAACTGATCATAAGCAAACATTGGCAAGTTGTTAGGCAGGAGTCCATGAATGATAATCAATTTTGAAGGTATATCTACTTTCCAGTAGTGCTCTGTGAGGCTTTTTTAGTCTCACTTGAATGGTTTGTGAGACATGAGGTAAGTAGTTTTTCAACTGTTGTTTTCTATGCTGTTGATCTCAGGATTTTTTCCAAGGAAGCACACAAGATTCTTTTGTAGCTTCCATTGAGCATTTTCTATTTTGATAGCATCCAAGTGGTGCATCCATATAGTAGTATTGATTCAGAGGGAGAGCTTGGAAGAAATCCCGTATTATTTGTTAGATAGATCAGACTTCCTCTTAATGATAACCTGTCAATAGCATTTCACATCTTCAGTGAGCATGTGTTCATATTACTTTCATTGGATGAGATGTTGATGCAGAGATTTGGTAACTGGTCCACTAATTTTAAAGACTTAGAGTGGAACGGATCCTTTTTGTTTAAAATATTTGTGCTCTGTTTATTTACATTGATGTAGAGTCCAGTGTCTTCTGCTATTTGCTTTAGGCAATACTGTAGAAATACTGATTGTGCTGGTATATTTGTGACGTGCTTGGTGGTCTGTAGAGCCTGTATCTGCCTTACTTTCTGGGGAATACATACATAATCAGATATATATATATATGTTCTTAAAGAAAAAAACAAAACCGGTCACATTAGGATTGTAAATTTATTTCCATCCTGTTGTGTTTTTGATAAAATCAAAAAAACACTTAACAGGACTTCTTCAGATCTTATGGATAAAATAATTCAGAATAGACACAGGAAAGAAGGGTTTAACTGGACCGAGTAATACCTATATATATATATATATATATCAACATCATGTCACGCCCCTAGTGTGGATCTCTCTGACCCTTTCCCCCCACTCTTCTCTATCATTCATCATTCCCGGGAGGTCTTCAAGGCTACATCCTATGTAGGTTTTAGCTGGTCGTCCTGCCTTTGCTCGGCCATGTGAAGGGGTCCACAGGAGTACGTCACTTATGAGTTTGTCCCTACTTCTCCAGCAGTGTCCCACATGTATGGTTTGTCTTTGATAGTTTTCATGATGGGTGATAAGTGGCCGTACAGCTGCTGTTTTGTGGGGTGTTACCTCCAGGGCTTGTTTAATATTGCTCGCAGCATTCTTGTGTAATTGCCGTCATGCCTTTTCTCCATATGGTGATTCAGCATCCACATAGTGCATTCAGACAGCAGTATCAATACAACCACAGATTGGAAAAAAACTGCATTTTACTTTATCGGTCAGGTCTGACTTCCATATAACCGATAGACTATTGTTAACTGTCTATGCCTTTGCTAGTCACGTGTTGATGTCTGTCTCGGTTGATGAGACATTGCTACCTAGGTAGGTGAACTTGTCTACTAGTTTCAGAGAACTACCGTTAAGTGTGGTGATGTCACCTCTTTGATTAAAGCACATGCATTCCGTCTTGTCTGTGTTGACATGGCGGCCTATACCAGCAACAGCACGTTCCAGACTATGTAGCAGGGTTTTGGCTTGGGCGGGTATATTTGCCAAAAGCGCTATGTCATCGGTGTAGTCCGTGCCCATAAATGTATGTGCGGGGTACCTTCTGCTGCTTTTCCTATTTGCTCCATCTTCCCTTTGTGTATGGAGTCAAAGGCTTTGGAGAAATCGACAAATAATATTGTTGCCTCATGGTTTTTTACTTGTACACCTTCAAGAATTTGACGGATAGTCAAAATTTGTCATGTCATCGATCTATTTCTCCGAAAGCCATTTTGGTGCTTCCTATGTATGTTCTTAATTTAAGGTTCTATGCGGTTGCATTGTAGAGCATTGTATATCTTGACTGTTATGGATGTAAGGGTTATACCTCAGTAGTTCTTGACTATTATAAGATCACCCTTTTTAGGGAAGGGGAGGATGCATCCCTTTATCCATCTGTCTATTGTGTTTTGATTATATACGGCATTACAGTGTCGGAGCAGTATTTCGTCGAATTCCCTCGT
>OY757938.1:667500-707500 GCA_963585895.1 Sepioteuthis lessoniana
GAAAAAGAAATAAAGTTTTTCAATCTTAGATATTCACATACAAAGTGTTAGATAACAGCAAACATGTTCCTTACAACATACAGTATTTTCTATAAATAAGTATTCCTTAGCAAATTTTTTTATAAAAAGATAATTCTTTTCTAAACCAAAGATAGTAGGTTTTTATTATTTCATGGAACAATATAAATCAAAACAGATTTTGTTATTTATTATCAAACTCTACAGCATTGGAACTCCGTAACTAAAAATAAAATTACGTAACTACATATCAAAGATGTACAAATTTTTGTTCTGCAACATATTCATATTTTAGTTATTGATTTAAAAGGCTTGTGAGGCTCTATTTCCGTAGTTCTGGGAATTGTGGAGTCACCCCTTCACTGCCATTAATCCCTATTTTACCCTGATCTGTGAAGTCTCATCAATGAATCAAGTAAATCTTTTTGATATTATGTTTAGAATGATTTTGAACTACAATGGCTGTTATTGTTGTTCAGTAACAAAGTATGAAGTGTTTATCTTTTTAAGAGGATCATAAACTTTATCAATTCATTGGCTCTTTAAACATTAATATTGTAACTAAGTCTAAAGTGTTTACTTGTTTGAAATGTTTGTTAACTATATTTACTTGCTTGGCAATTATTAACATGAGATAAAAATAGTACTTGAAGCCATCTAATTGTGTACAAATTATTTGAATGAGATAAGAATAATTACTTAATGCCATATAAAGGCTTTTTAAATATCTGTATAAGATAGGAATAGTTGTTGAAGTTATATAATTGTTTAAGAATCTTTATTTTACTCCAGATCAGTTTTTCACTCAAGCACTAAATTGTGGTTTTTCTCTGAAGTCTGAATGACCTCAAGTCTCCAGGACTCAACTCAGTCTGAGCTAAGTTTAATTGTGCAGTAGTCTGACTGCTTTTGATTATTCTTCCAATCTCCAGTTCTCCCAGTTCCCTCGTTTCTAGGCTAATAGGGACAGTTTTAGAAACACCACTACAACTGCTATCATATTCACCTTCATTTTCCTCAGCTTTTTCTGCTCTTTGGCAAGATCCATGTATTTCTCTATTTTTTCACTTTCTTTTACTTTCACTCAGCTAGAAATCGGGAGTTATTTGACACTATTTAACAATGTGAAAATCATTTCTACTAAGAATTGTTAGTTGATGCTTTTTTTTACAAATGATTATTATTTTTTAAGAGGAATAGTAAATTGAAATCATATAACTGTTTGAAAAAAATGACTTAGGTATTCAATAACCCAACAAGGGTTGGCATGCCATAAAACCAACTAACCAAACATGCACACAGTATGCCAAAAGATACTTATTTTATTTCTATTTTATGTAACTTTACAGTTTTGATCATAAAGCTATTTGAAGTAAAATAAATTTGGCAACTGTAGTCGAGGGCAACCCAAAGGCTCCCTTTTTCAATAGTTACTACATCGAGGTGTGGGAAAGGTGCTACTCCTTCCCCTGGATTGCTCCACTTTACCCTTTATACGTACCTTATAATGCTGATTGTTAAGCAAGGAAGTATCAAGTACCATTTTTGGTATGACTCAACCTGAGATTGAACCCCGATCTCCTGGGCCATTGGCGAACACTCTAACCATTATGCCAATGGGATGCCAATATATCTATACAATATCATTTTCAAAATCAAAATTAATTTGCAATTCAGAAATTCAATCATACCTATGAGCCAAAAAATATTTGTAAATGATTGAAGACTTCCATTTTATATAATTTTATTTTCAAGCTAATAACAATTTTGATTTGCTCATTCAAAAAGTAATATCTCGAAGATTTATTTTGCCTCAGGGTTTTATATATTATAAGGTAGATATACTGAACAGAAGTAAGTTACAGTAGGTTATTCATATATATTATATACCACAAACAAAAAAAATGTCTTTGAGAAAAATATTTTACTCTTGATATAATCTTTATATCAACATTTATCTAATTATAGATATCAACAAATATATGATGATAGAAGAAGTGTAAATAAGAAAAGATTTTGCATAAAAAAGAGAGCAGGTAAAAAAAAACTATTAACAATAGAATTATGATGTTTATCATTAAGGGTTTTCGGACTATTGTCTTCATCTTTATTGTTATTTCCACACCATTTCAGAATACAGGAATTTTAACACTTGTACCTGATTATAGCTAATGGAATCAGAACAGGTAACCCCGTGGATTCAATGGAGGACGTAATTCGAAATTCTGTGTAAGTTCCTGAGTTTAACAAACACCTGAAGAAGGCCAGAGGACGTAAATGTTGTGGAAATAACAATAAAGATGAAGACAATAGTCCAAAAACCCTTAAAGATAAAAATCATCAAGCTTTGTCTCAGAAATTTAGACAACTAATAGAATTCTGGACATGATAAGTTTGATACTTTAAGTTTCGTGTATTTTACGCAGTTTTTGTTGATGGAAATGTGAAAATAGGGGCTAATCAACCATCTATATTGTTTGGTTTGACTTTATGGCATATCAACCATTGTAGGTTATTTAATACCAAATCCTCTTTATAGATATATATTAGATATATATGATTTGTAAACACATTTCGTTGATAACATTTTTAAACAAGCATCATTCTAAGTATTGCTATGTATCACTAACAATCCAATTAAATATCAGTCATTTGTTTAAACAGTTAAATGATCAAACAGTTCTATTTCTAACAATTCAATTTAGCTTAAGTCATTTGTTTGCACCAAGTTTAAATGTCCAACAGTTCTATATAACCCACAGATAGTACCCTATCAGGTGCTACCACTCTGGACCCAAATGGACCTGGGAGTGATGGCAATGAAGAGTACTCTGTATTTCCCAGAGCTCCAGCATTACTGGAGCCTCACCATCAGATTGTTTTGTGTCATATCCAGGAGATTCTTTGCTGGGGAGTCTTATCCTTCTGCAGAGATGAAGTCAGTGTATTCTACTACCACAGCTGACTGGGTTGAATCATATAGTGTAAGCTTTAGTCACATGATAAGATGTTGAGACACATAAAATTTACATGAAAAAATGAATAAATAAACTTTTAAAAAAATAATAGATGCAAAAAATAATTAAAAACAATGTTAGTACGTGTGATATTCAAATAAAAAAATTTTTCCTAGCATTCTAAATAGATGAGGATAAATTATGGGATATAAAAAATTAAAATTAAGACAATCACCAAGAGATAAAAAGCTAGAATAACTGTAAACTAAGCAAAACTATGACAAGACACCATGACTGTAGTCTTTTGTGTGTGTAAGTGTGTATATATATATATAAATATATATAAAACAACAGCAGATTGTGTCTGAACCAAAGAAACAAATAGATGTATAAGCAAAAATATATATGTTTTCATTTATATATCTATTTGTTTCTTTAGTTCAGGAATTTGTTTTCAACCTGCTCTAGGATGCATTCTTTCAGACACCATCTGCAGTTGCTATATACACACACCCATACACACACACAAAAGACTACAGTCATGGTGTCTTGTCATAGTTTTGCTGAGTTTACAGTTGTTCTAGCTTTTTATCTCTTGGTGAATCTCTTAATTTTAATTTTATATATTCATATCCAATAATTTATATTCTGATGCAATTTTTTAATTGTATAATAATGAGTTGGAGTAAAAGTTTTACCAAAAATATTTTTGTAAAGAATACTTAAAAAGTGCTTCATGAGTTTAGAAAATTAAAATTAAAATCTAAATTTTGAAAATAACCTCTTAATAGTGTTCTCCAGGTTGTCCCATTTTTATGTGTAGGCATATTTATCTGGCATAATTTATATATATATATATATATATATATATTGGGAAAAGAGGAACAAGTTTGTACAGGTATTTGGTTGTATGTAATGTCTTGTTAAAATGCACATAGGTTGCTATGTGACAGCATTTAGTACTATGTCCAAGATAAATATAAAGTTGTGATGAGTGATAGATTTTTGGTTCTTCAAGTTTTCGTCCCAAGTGAAATTAATAAATGTATGAAAGCAGCTGATGGCAGTGATTGTATGGACATGAAAAATATCCCCCAGCAGGTTCAATATGCCAAAAACTGCTGGAGACAATAGCAATGCTTTTGATAGGCAAAGACCAGTATAACCGATTTTGATAAGACATGAAAAGAATCAAAGAAGAATGAAAGTGTATATATATATATACACACACTAACCAAAGCAAAACATATGAACTAATCACAAGTGGAAAATGCTTCTTCGGTAAAAAAAAAAGAAGCTTAGCAGAAATCTGAGATAAAACCTATCTTATTCATTGGCCCAAATTTCTGGCTTCATGGAACATATCTAAAATTTATCAAAATGATTAACTGTCGATCTATTTTGGTTTCTGTTCCTTCTGTTGTTGTTGATTTGTTCTTTATGTTTCTAATTGGGGATTTATTTTCATGCCTGTATTTTGAAATGAGTTCGTTGAATTTATGTGTTTGTATATATAAAACGGTCCAAGTTTAATGTCTAATTGTTTGCTAATTATTCTGGTGATTGGTTCATGCGTTATTTTTGGTGGGTTTCCAAGTAAGTTTTCGAAGTGCTGTTTCCACAGTTTTATTCTTTCTTGTTGGTTTGCTGCTTTAAGTTTTGCTTTGGCTGTGTTCTTTCTTCTGCTCACTTCGTTTATTGTTTGCCAGGCAATTCTAGATTGTCTATCTTTTACCGAGTCTCTGATCTTATCTATCTGATTTTGAATGTATTCTGTCTATTCCTTTATATATATGCCTGCTAATTGATATTGTGCCGTTTTTAGTTTTAAGGCATTTGTGTTTGTTGGGTTTTTTCGATAGTTTTTGGAGGCTGTTTTCACTAGTGCACGTTTTTCTCTCACCGCTAAGGTTTCCCATGGGACACTATATTTAGTTTTAATTTTTGTTGGAATGTATTTTGCTGCTGCCTCAAGGTGTGCATTGACGAAATTTTCGTATTCGTTGTTTGGTGTACTTTTTTCCGTCTTTTCTTGTAGTGTTTCGAATCTGTTTCTCAATTCTAATACGTATTTATCTCTGACATCTTTGTTGTTTAATAGGGCCCAGTCATAGTGTTTGGTGGTCGCTGTTCGTTTGTCGTTTTTTCGTAGGCTTAACCGTATTTTCGCTGTGACTATTCGGTGATCGGTGGACACACCCTCAAAAGAGGAGTATGCCTCGCAATTCAATGCACTATTCTTCCATTTCTTGTTTATATCCGATAGATAGATGGACGAAGGGATGCATACTCCCCTTCCCTAAAAAGGGGGACCTCGGATTAGCCAAAAACTACCGAGGCATAACACTTACATCCATAGCTGCCAAAATCTACAATGCCCTACTACGAAACCGCATAGAACCCAAAATCGACAACATACTTAGAAAAAACCAAAATGACTTCCGAAGAAATAGATCTACGACCTCACAAATACTAACCATCCGCAGAATCCTTGAAGGTGTACGGGCAAAGAACCTACAAGCGACATTAATATTTGTCGACTTTACCAAGGCTTTCGACTCCATTCACAGAGGAAAGATGGAACAAATCCTACTAGCGTACGGCATACCTAAAGAAACCGTAGCGGCAATAACGATTCTCTATAGAAACACTAAAGTAAAAGTACGATCACCAGATGGAGACACAGAATACTTCGACATTGTAGCAGGAGTACTACAAGGGGACACGCTGGCTCCGTATCTCTTTATCATTTGTCTAGACTACGTACTTAGAACATCGATTGACAAAATCAAAGAGAATGGCTTCGAACTGACGAAGAAAAGAAGCAGAAGATATCCCGCAACAACAATTACCGACGCCGACTACGCCGATGACATAGCGATACTGGCAAATACACCTGACCAAGCCGAAACACTTCTGCATAGCCTGGAACGAGCAGCAGCAAGCATAGGCCTCCATGTTAATGCACACAAAACGGAATATATGTGCTATAACCAAACGGGGGACATCTCCACTCTAGAAGGAACCCCTCTTAAACTAGTAGACAAATTCACGTACCTAGGAAGCAGCGTCGAATCAACCGAAAAGGACATCGAAACGAGGTTAACGAAAGCATGGACAGCTATCAATAGGCTATCGACTATATGGAAATCAGACCTAACCGATAAAATGAAACGCAGTTTCTTCCAGGCAGCGGTCACATCGATACTGCTATATGGATGCACTACATGGACGCTAACAAAACGGCTGGAGAAGAAACTAGATGGCAATTACACAAGAATGCTGCGTGCAATCCTGAACAAGTCCTGGCAGCAACACCCCACAAGACACCAACTGTACGGCCACCTGCCCCCTATCACGAAATCTATTCAAGTTAGGCGAACCAGACATGCAGGACATTGCTGGAGAAGCAGAGATGAACTCATAAGAGATGTACTCTTATGGATCCCCACACACGGCCGCGCAAAAGCAGGATGACCAGCACGAACGTACATTCAGCAGCTATGTGAGGATACAGGTTGTTGTCCTGAAGACCTGCCTAGGGCGATGAACGATAGGGAGGAGTGGCGAGAGAGGGTCAGGGATATCCGTGCTGCCAGCATGATATGATGATGATGATGATGATGATATATAAAACTATGTGTATATTTGATTAAATAGGACAGACTTCATATCTGTCTATTCTGACTTAGATCTGTTCATGTCTCCATATGAATTGTTTAACTTTTTGATAGAATGGTTTTAGGAATGCACCTTATGTTTCCCAAGTACTTTCAGTCCCCCAACAGAAGCCATTTTCAGAAAAGTGAATAATTAAATGACAAGTCATACACACTTATATAAAAAGTTGTAGGAAGAACAAGTGGGGAGAAATTTACAGAAAAGAATTTTTAACTTGAGGTAAGAGAAAGAATTGGCTGAAAATGTACTATAGGCATTTTAGAATGTAGCTGCTATATTAAAAGTTGATCTTGTTTAAAGAAGGTTTTTAATCTTTATATACAGAGCTTCAAGAATTTTAAGATTTAGTTTGTTTCTTTGTGTAATATATTAATGCTTTTAGTTAGAATTCTTCTTCGAGGTAGAGCACAAATGTGTTTTGTGGGATTGAATAAGAAATTAGAAAAAGCAATTACATAAAATAATAAAAATAGAATAAACACGAAATAAGATAAATGAATACAAAAATAACAATCTCTTCGGACACCTCTGACAGCAAGTGAAATCTGCACATGCCCGAAAAGATGGGCTTTCTGGCACCAAAATGAAATTCTTCCTCAGTTTCTTTGAATCATATCGACTGAACTGATGCACCTTTTACTCGCGGCTGCCAGTTAAAGCACATGTGTCTGCTAAACTTCTAGCCAAGCAGCACGTGATGTCTCCTTCTTAGTTGCAGTGTCAGCTGGACACACCGACTGACTACAGACACACATGGCGAACACTCAAATCCCCTATACTCGATACCAATGATTCATCATTTGCCAAAATGATTCTTGAGATTCCTCTAACACCTCAACTGGCAAGCATGGCTATTTCTACTGGTTCTGGAAAACATTCAACATCACAAAATAGTCCTAAACCTGAAAACAAAAATTGAGTTTAGAAATATCACTCTTTCCTTTCCATCATTTGTTCCTTTGCAGCTTCAGCAAAAGAAGATAAAAAGTGAATGGGGATAAAAAGGAAGGAATCAGTTACTAGCGTCAGAATTTCCTAACACCACCACCTAAACCATCTTCTGCTCCATAGTTTTAAGGTATTGAGAGATGGAACTAATGTCGGATAGGTAAAGTGTTAACCGTCTTGACAGAGTTGCAGTAGTCCAATACAAGTACTTATTTTCTGGGAGATGCATTCTCCTGGTGAACATTTAAACTGGTACACTACATTGGTCGTACTGAGGTAACTAGTTGAGGGAGAGAAGTTATAGATGTTGAGGTTAGTTATGTGGAATTTGGGATTATAAATGATGAGTTTTATTCCAGTGGATACAGTTGAAAACATGTTATTACATATTAGTATTTTTAGTGCTGTCACATCGAGGTTGTTGAGTTTGTGCATTTAGTTACGAAAAAAAAGTTTAATTTCTTGAAAATACTAATGTAGTATTTTTTCATTGCAATTACAGTTGATATTTTCAATGGTGTGTTTGATTTGTTCATCAACAAATGGGAGTTGGGAAGTCATTCTTAATGGTGGTTTGTTGAATTTTTTCAGAGTAGAAGATTGTTTTGGATAGGAGTTTGGCATGATATTTAAAATTTTTAATTATTATCTTTTAAAATTCTTCAGGGCATATACTTTTATAATTGAGAGTACAAGAATCAGTACTAGTAAGTTTTTTGTTTGAGATTATGGTGAAAGTTTTGTTATTTGTGTCGATTAAGACATCATCGAGAAATGGGTCTTATTTTCAGCGTTGATTTTATAAGTAAAATTGAGTATGGAATTGGAAGGGTTGTAGACTGTGTATTTTGTTTTTGTTTTTGACCTGAAGGAAAATATTGACATGATGTAAATTAAGAGAATTCAAATATGCAAGGTATGAGAATTCGCGTTCAACTGAATAAAATATACTAGGTTTTATCTCTGCTTTGCCCTAGAAATCTAGTAGTAATTGTGAGGCCTGGAAAAGGAGGAGAGAAAAGTATAAAAATAAAAGAGATAATAAAGGGGGAAGGGAAGCTTAATTTTGTTTCCTGAAAGAAAAGTTTGTCTATATTTCTTAAAAGCAAAACAACCAGTTCCCACAAAGTAATTTATTTCAAGAGAAATGAACTTTACAAAATCCGGCTTTGCATATTTTTCCCTATGCTTGTTGAAAACATTGAATATGAGTAACAAAAATATCATATATTCAAGTAACGACAATATTATAACCAAAAGAAAAGAAAAAAAAAAGAAGCGTAAAGAGAAATACAACGACTGATTTGCTCAAAACTATGCCGTCAACCACCTCCTGTCAGTTTAACTTTTGTTAATGATAAAATACTTTTCTTTGGTATTTTATGCCAAAGTTGATTTTGAAGCCAATTTTAAGGGTTTATTCTTCTTCTTGGTTTCTCCTTGTGTAGAATCAAGCAGGACAAGCATGTTCTATTTTCCGGTATAGACTTGTTAAAAACAAAGTTTACTATTTCTTTAAGTGAACTTCAAGTAAACCACCGCTTCCTCCTCTTTGATGAATAAATTTCTGTTTCAATTCAAATTTTCTTCTGTTGAGCCTATTGAGGCTTTTACCACATTTTCTGATTAGCCAACAACATCCTTTGTCAGCAAAAGTCCAATAATACCTCCAGACCTTAGACTCAACTTTCTTTTGAAGGGGACAGCATACCAAAACCACAAATAGCCTGCATTAGGTTTATTGTTTCAAGAAGTAACAATAAAAACCATAGAAGGAAAAGAGGCTTAGCCTATAGCAACTAAGAAGTCCTATTTGCTCAAACTACTTTACTTAAGGAAAAACTGCCTAAAGTTGAAGGCGAATAAACAAGAACTTGCAAAGAAAAAGGAATGAGCCAAGCTTGGCCTTCAGCTTGTGCTCAAAAAAAAAAAAAAAAAAGAAAAGAGTGCGAGAACTCTTGTGGGTCTTTCTAAAAATAATAGTTGGGGCAGGGGCTAACAGCACAACTTCAAAACAGCCAATCCAATTCGAGCAGACATTATCTGACGAATTTACAATTTTCAACAAAATATTTTTTTTTTTATATAGGTGAAAACAGTATTTCTGGGTGAGCCATGTAGAAATTGTTAAAAGTAAGTCCAAGGGCAGATCCCATTGCATCGCCATTATGTAGTATGTACATATGACTATGATGGTCATAGAATGGCACTTCAGTCGTACAACTTAGAAGAATCTTCCTAGCAATATTGGGGTTAGTTTTTAGTAGAAAGTATGTAGGGTGAGTTTAAATAGTTTCTTTCACAGAAAGATTGGTGATTGCCTAATTGTTTTGCAACAACTTTTAATTGATTATTAACCAATGTTAAGGTGTTATTGTGTAAAATTGTGTAAACAAGGAAAAGAAACCAATGCAAATTGGGTGACTCATGGCATGGAGGAGTTTAGGAGCAGCTAATTTAAGCATATCAAAAATTCAAAATGGTGTGAAAGACTATCATAAGCCAGAGTGGTGAACATTTTATTGTATCATATTATACAACATGATGTATAAACAGTTATAGATGTCTGGACATCAAAATGGGATTATATAAGTTGCTCAGCTATGAACACATCTTCATTTAAATGTTAACATTAAAACATTTAAAGATTCAGTCTTAATATATTCTGATCACACACACACACACACTATATATATATATACACACATACACATACCAAGGTGTTGCCCAGTTTGGTGGGCTGTAGAATATACCAACTGCATCTCTGCAGAGGGGTAAGACCCTCTAGCAAGTGTTCTGGATATGATACTTAGCAATCTGATGGTGAGGTTCCAGTAATGCTGGAGCTTTTGAGGAATGCAGAGTACCCCTTCATTGCCATTGCTTCCAGGTCCATTTTTACCCGGAGTGGTAGCACCTGATAGAGTCCTATCTATGGGTCAAATAGAACTAAACGGTATACTTAAGGTAAACTGAATTGTTTGAAAAGGAACTGTTTTTGTATGATTAAATGAATTGTTTGAAATAGAACTGTTTTGAGATTTAACTGTGTAAACAAAAACTATACTTATATTAAACTGACTTGTTTGAATTAGATCTATTTGTCAAAACTGAATAGCTTGAAATAGAAATGTTTTTTTGAGATTTGAAATGTGTACTTATGCTAAACTGAATTGTTTGAAATGGAACTGTTTATTTGTATAAAAATGGATTTAGCATTAAAAAAACTACAAAGGATGATTTACCATAAAATGCAAACAAACAAACAAACATATAAGGTGAAAATAAAAATCATTTAAAAATGTTTGATGATTCAAAAAGTGCTCAATTGAAGGTTATTAAAGCAGTATAAAAACTATAAGTTATTAAAATTTCACCTTCTTAATATCATTTCATTAATATAAATTTATGAATGAACTATAGAAGAGAAGAAACAACCTTCGAATTAAACTTCAAAACAGGTTCATTCAGAAGATTATATCTTTTATTTGAAAGTTGATAAATGAAATGATTAAATGATTGTTAAAAAGGTGAAATTTTAATTTCTTTTAGTTCATATAATTTTTTTTTTTCATCATAAAACATATGAAAGCATGTGCGATGCCCTGTCTTTATCAGCTGCCAACCAGGGGTATAATAACACAGTTTTGGTAGCTCAAGGCGGTATTGCCACTCCTGGTGCTACCAAGCAGCTTTTGCCACTGGACAGAGTATGTAAAAGAATTATGTATATATATATATATATATATATATACACACACCAGATCAACTAAAAGCAGATATTACATTGTATGTTCATCTTCATTTTTAGTGTAGTTTGTGATTTTTTCAAAATGTGTTTGCTTTCAGCCGTTGATGTCATTATGCGCTTACAGTAACCATTTCTTGATGTTATGTAATCACAATGGAATGATGGTTCTGCATGCATTTCATTCATGCTGAAGACTTTTCGCTCTTGAGTAAATCAAACTTTATGCATATTGCACCATGGTCAAATGGCGCTTCAGCATTCTCTGTTCCGCTCTTAACTTTCTCTTCTGTATCTGTCGTCTATTTGGTCGTTTTTCTTTGGTTTTATCTTTTTTATGCGATACTGCACCAAACCACTCTAGAAAAACGTCATATATAATTCTGCAGAAAGATGTCATTTGTTGATCAATGGGACACTTAAGATGGGTGGTGAGTAAAAAAGAAAGCTCCTGGTCTAAGTTTGTCCATGTAGCTATCTGATTACCCTAGGGTCACTGAATTCTTGGCTTGCTTGGAATGTCTCCAAGACGCTGTCACTTAGCTATGGGCTCCTAAACACTGTGGGGGTGTTCCTGATTTACAAGCCCATCATTCAATTTACATTCTCTGGTAGGAGAATTACATTGTTCGCACCAGCGTGACTTGTGGATTCTTAACCCTTGCAAGCTGTTAAATTCTTTGCCGCAATCACACGTTGTAGCCAGGTACATATCCAAGTCATTCCCCTTTGAGCAAGTATAATGGGTGATATATTCTCCATCCCCACTACAGACACCCAGAGGGCATTTTTCTTTTGTTGTGTGTGTGTGTGTGTGAGAGAGCTTGGAGAAATACTGTCTTGGCTCAGAATAAAAAGAAGTGATAAATGGCCCTTAGGTAGTTCAATGTTGTATTCAATCTTATTACAGAAACTCTTGCAACACCATTAAAGTCAGGTTGTACAGCACTTTGCTCTTCTCTTAGACAATATATGTGTAATAAAGAGAAGAGACCTGCAGTATGGCCAATGGTCTGTCTTTTGTACCAGCAAACTCAAACCTGTACCAAGATCCAATCATAGATCCACAGCCTCTCATATTGTATGCCATATCATAAATAGCCAAAAAGTATTGTTAATAAGAGCAGATTCATCATAATAAAACACTGTCATTTTCCTTGTGAAAAAGTTATTTTTCATTCCAGAAATAAAATGGTTTGTCTACTCCATTTATAGCAGTTAGAAATCTATTATTCCCTGATTTATATGTCATTTACATAAATAAGAAATCATCATCATCATCATCATGTTGTGCCGCCAGCACGGATATCCCTGACCATCTCTCGCCACTTCTCCCTATCATTCATTGCCTCCGGCAGGTCTTCAGGGTTACATCCTGTGTCCTCACATAGCTGCTGTATGTAAGTTCGGGCTGGTCGTCCTGCTTTTGCTTGGCCATATGTGGGGGTCCATAGGAGTACATCACTGATGAGTTCATCCTTGCTTCTCCAGCAGTGTCCTGTGTGTCTGGTTCGTCTAACTTGTATAGTTTTCGTGATGGGAGGCAAGTGGCCGTAAAATCTGTTATTCAGACTGACCAACACATTGACACCTCAGAATACACAATATTTTTGGATTTTACAATCAAGTCTTAAATAAATAAATTTTTGATGCTTTCAATTTCTGTTTATCTGGCATAAATAAGCAAACTAAAATTTGCTAATTACGAGGTGCCTACGATAAGTTTCCAGACTTTTTTCATATGGGCATTTAAAATTGTCGTAGACTCTTGAAAATTCAGTATGCTATTACTATACATCTTATGACATGACTGACCAATCTTTATGATTTCAGGTTCAAATGAACAGCTACAGCAGCAATTGGAATACACCCAACTAAAGCCTGATTGTCACAGCTGGTAAATTTCAAAAATGCAATCTGACACTTCAGGAGAACGATATACAATAAAATTCTGTTTTAAACTTGTAAAAAATGCCACAGAAATGTATGGAATGCTTCAGACTGCTTTTTGATCATCTTGCATGAATCAAGCATTAGATTTTGGGTGGCATAAGAGATGCAAGAAAGGCAGGGAGTCTGTAAGAGATGTTGAGAGGTGTGGGAGGAGTGAGGAAGTCAATACACCAGAGTTGATTGGCCAAAGGGTTAGGGTTACTATGTTGAGGTTTTAAGGGAAATTCAGGAAGAGATTCCGTTGGAAGAGGCCAGCACTCTTCAAATCGACTCAGGGGCATTTCCACGAGGACAATGCACCAGTCCACAACTCCATCCTTGTCACAGACTATTTGAGCAAGATGGGCATCAAGACAGTTCCTCACCCTCCCAATAGTTGAGACCTTGCTCCCTGTGACTTTTGGCTATTCCTAAGCTCAGAGGCTATCGTTATGAGACAATTGATGAGATGAAAGAGGCTGTGACGAAGGTGATTGACACGCTCACACAAGAGGACTTCCATGGGGCCTTCCAGAAGTAGTTGGAACGGTACAACAAGTGCATTGCTGCCGGAGGAGATTACTTCGAAGGGGACTAGAGTTTCATGTGTGTACTATCAATAAAAGTGCCCATACAAAAAAAGGAAACTTATCATATGCACCTCGTAATTTTAATCCTCATTGAACTAGTTTCAGAAAAATATTTTTCACTTTTGAAATACAATAGACATGTGAAAGTCTAATTTGACTCAGAGTTTCAATGTATTTTGATTACGCATATGTATATGTTAACAGAAAGCTCATCATTAGCTCATGACAATGGCATAATTAGATTTTTGATGCTTCCTATTCCCAGATATTATGCATAAAATTGTCTTTGAGCCAAGTAGATTTCCTCAAAATCCAGTCGAGCAATTGTAAATTTTTGTTCTTGGCATTTATTGATAAATGTGGCAAAACTTAGTTGTTCTGGAAACAGAAGTCAACTCACAGAAAAAAAATGCCTCTTTTGGTATGAGTTGAATTCTAGAAATAATTGTATCCTCTCTTTTAATGAATCCAATGAGAATAGTTGTCTTAAAGACTAGCAGCATAAGCTTATTAATCAGTTTTGTGCAATAGCATAGCCATTGCTTCTCCAAACTAGGCTGCAGTATAATTGCGAGACCTTTTAGCTCCAGTCTGTGTAGCAGTAGATCAGAGGGTTCCAAGGAGTTTATAAAGTAATGGACTACATCTTCCAAGCCAACAAAAGTATTTATGGATTTAGGAATGTGAATATTTTCTGAAAATGACAGTGATAATTACCAAATGAGCCTGTTGACCACAACATTTTTGGTATGTCTCACAGCTACTTACAAATTAGATAATGATTTGGCAGGTTAAAGAAGACTTTTGGTATCAATTCATTTGCCCTTTTGGCCACTGCACTTATAGGAACTGTGTCCATGGGTTTATTATTGTCTGAAGGAAATATCTCAATAACTTGCAAAATACTTTTGGAAAAACAATGGACTTGCTTTGTAGGCAGTTTGAAGAATTTAATATGAGCCCAAATTTTTTATCATGATTTGAGACAAGCACATATTGTTTACATTTGCTTCCAGTCTATCATGCCACAGTTCATCTGTTTCTATTGCCTTCAAAACACACATCTATTTGGAAGCAGTAAATGTTTCTAGGCATTTTGCTGCAAACTGGTTTACAGTTTGAACATACAATCATAAACAAATGTGAATATCTAATTTGAATAATTGGCTTGGTTGGTGCTGGGGGATATTTAGTCAAGTCCCCACTCACCAAAGTCCAATATTAACATTAGTATATCCATGATACACTAACATTGAATAAACAGAAGGAAAAACAAGATAAACTCATTTACACAGAAACATTTAGCATATAAATAATAAAGAAGAAGTATTGACAAAAATGATGAAATTTATACATAATGTTATTACAACAAGCACTACAAAAATGGTATAAAATCTGAGATAGATGACAGAAAATTATACCGTAAAGCTATGGTTACTTTACAGTACCGTGACCAGACATGGGAAATATCTAAAAAATTTAACAATTATTTCGCAAAAGCAAAAACCGTGTCTTTACTGTTCCAAGAATAGAGAAAAAAAGAAAATGAATTCTTGGATTGTCACATGTACCTCTAAACATGTAAACCAATAGAAACTGTGAGGAGAAGATACAACCCCCGCCCAGAGCAATTTGTTAAAAATAATCAAATGTAGTGCAATGATGTAAAGTTTAATTTTGGTATTAATTTTAAAAGAACAGAATAAACTAAGTCCCAAAAACGTGTACATACTCAAAACAGGTGAAAAGAACATGACTATTTTCCCATTCATGTCTATAATATATTTTATTTTGAACAAATGAAATAAAAAAGTTGTCAAAAAATGCTGAAAAATATATTAGTTTTTGTTGCAGTTGAAGTTTAAATTTTCATTCTAATTGTGAGAAAATATCTCAAAGTGATTCATGAAAAATCCTCTACACAAAGCAATATTTTAGTTTTTGTTTAAATTGCATTTTTAGATTTTCTCATTCAAGTCATTAATTGGATTAATTTCAAGAACAAAAATTTAATTTATTAAATTCTTCAATTTTATTTGAAAGATATTTGTACATTCTTTGATTTAGATTTAAACTTAAAAGTCAATATCAAGTGGATATAAAATAGGAATATAATTGAAATGATACTTTTTAACTTTATGAGAATTGGCTTTTATTTAATCAAAACAAATTTGACTTGAATACTTTTAGATTTTATATACAAATCTGTAATTTAGATTTAGAGTATTGTTTCTGATTGGATTAATTTTCGAAAAAATTAAGGTCTTCAATTCTCGTTTAAAAATATTTGTTGATTAAGTTTAAAAATGAATCAAATTAATTTGGTTTCTCAGGAGAAATTTTGGTTTCTTTGTTAAATGACATATCAATCTTTGTAGGTTATTTAATGCCAAATCTATCCTTGTAGAAAAACAGTAGTGATACTACTTAACCCACAGCTGATTGGATAAGGGAGTTCATAATTTTTTTGTGGGTATTAATCTAAAAGTGAATGTAATAGTGAAGCAAAGAAAGTTAATACAAATATGAATATTATCACAGCAATACATTTTTTTAGTTTTCCAGAATCTAGTTTATGTTTTTCAAACTGATAGGGGGATAATATGGGATGAAATCAACAGAACTTTTTAGTTTTTTTCAATTCATTAAACTTCTTTGATCTATTTAATGTCTAATGGGTCACCTTTCAATTTTCATGTCTTGTCAGTTATTCATCTCATCATGGTGTAATGGTTAACAAGATTGTCCCACTGACTACTTACTAAAGAGCCATGAGTTCACTTCTAAGTACACCATACGAGTAGCCTTGTACCAAATCTACATTGTGTTTAGTTTTTAAAGGTGTCAGGTATAGTATAAAGGTTAGAGTGCTAGACTGGTGGACTATCAATTGTGACTGATTACTATGAATACAAATATTAGAAATACTTTTGTCAAATATAAAAGTATGACACAAAACTTAATTTAATTGCAAAGCTCAAGTTCTAGATGTCTACCATAACTCTCAAGTCCACTCTGATTCAAAGTGGTAGTACTTATTAGGGTCTCATCTAGGGGTCAAATATTGTTTCTTTTTTCTTTGTTTAATGGTATATTAACCTTGGTGGGTTATTTAATGCCAAAGCCATCCTTGTAGGTGAACAGTAGTGGTGCTATTTAACTCATTACAAAAAGGATAAGAGGGTTCATACTTTTCCAAAGGGCATTAGTCCAAAAGTGAATGTAATAGTGCAAATAAAGTTTAAACTTGCTTATTATGATGTTGTAGTTCAACACATTAACCACTCTGGCACAGAGACTCCTTCATGGGTCAAATAAATCTATTTGAAAAATAGTAGTATTTGATAGGACTAAAAGAAATCATAATTGTATTAAACAAATAATTAAAAGGTAAGAAAAGGGCAATTAAGAAAAATGTGATGAAACATTGAAAATATAGCAAAGATTGTAATCAAGCATTTAGAAATTAATCAAATTTTGGCATTGTATAACCCATAAGAAATTGATATGCCATTAAACATAAACCTAACCAAAGCAAATATAAATGTTCATTAGAATATAGTAAGTAAAAAGTAAAGTTGGCGACCATAGTCGAGGGTAACCCGAAGGCTCCCTTTTCGATAGCTACTACACCAAGATGTAGGGGAGGGCGCTACTCCTTCCCTGGAATATAGTAAAATTACACAACTCTTAATCATCACAAAATTATTCTTGATAAATTCACTTGATTTTTACATGATTTAAAGAAGAATTAAAGCATTTTCAGTTATAGATACAAAGAAACACACACACACACATATATATATATATATATATTTGTGTTGGCAAAGTGACATATAATCACTTTAGTTCCAGCATGACTTCTTCCTAAACAACTCCTTCTCTGTTGCCTAAAAATGGTAATGACTGGATTTATTACTCAATGTCTAATGGGGATGGCCAATCGAGTGAAGTAGATTTTGCACATGGCCCCCGGGAGGTTTGCTTTCTGCAGAGTACCCCTAAATCAAACCAACCATGTGCCACATTTTTAGTTTCATGAGGAGCCAAATAAATACCCATGGTATAGACCCCATGGTGTAATACATTTATTTTAGGACTAATACCATTGGGAATGGCGTGAAGTCCCTCATCCCCCCAGCTATGGGTTAAATAGTTCACGTATTATTCTTCTATAAGGATGCTTTGGCATTAAATAATCCACAAATGTTGATATAACATAAAAGAAAGAAACCAAAATACCCCCCCACACACACACATATATAAGGGTCATTAATTGAGGAGAATTTTTTCCTAAAAGCAAAATCCTTTTTGTTCAAAATTTTTTTCCATAAATATAAACTCTACATTTTTGGTATTTTTTCATGGTAAAAATTATTTTAATCTTGCAAAAATATTTGTTTTCAGGTTATTCAAAATGGTGGCAAATCAAACAGACTTGAACTGAAGTCTGTGATTAAACTTTTGCAGGCTGAGAAGTACAAAACAAGAGAAATTTAGAGACGAAAGAGTGATGAGTACAGAGAAGCATGTTTTAGTCAAAAAATGTTTCCATATTGGCTAAATATTGGTTTGCCACCACAAACCTGGAGGGGAAAGACATTAACTCTCAAGCAAAGAAAAAGTTCTGAGCACAGTGGTCAGTAAAGAAGGTCATGCTGTGACAGTCTTCCAGAACATGAAAGGATCCATCCTAATTGATTTTACAAAGATACATAAATAAAATTATTTTGAAAAGTCATGTTGACAGTCTTCTGGGATATGAAAAGATCCATCACAACTGATTTCCTTTAAAAAGGTACAACTATAAACAGTACTTCCAATTGTCAATGCCCTTTATTAATTCAATGACCCTCATATATAAACTTAATTAAGATTTCACCTTCTTACTCTTGATTCATAACTGCAAATTTCATGTCTTCTCTTCTGTAGAAGATATAGGAAATGTCTACTTATGAAACAATAGTAATATGAGATCTTAATTACTTTTAGTTTTTATACTGCACTGCAGGGCAGCATTTGAGCACTTGTTTTCAACCAGTTGTTTATTCCTATCAGTATATATATATATATATATATGAATAATGATTCTAGCTCGATAGCCTTACATCTTAAAACCCATTCTATTCCCAAATCCAAATTTTCAAAAATTCTTGTGGGAAATATCACTATAATTGTACACAAAATAAATAAGCTACAACTACAAATTACAGAAGCCCTACATATAAAAACAAAAAAAAACCCCTAAAATCAATAGAATTAATTTTGAAAATAGCAACAATGTTTTGAAATGCTTTTAGATTTTTTTTTAATATTCTGTATTTCTTGATAATATTCTATTTCCATTGATAATGTTCTGTTTTTTAAATTCATCAGCAATTCAGTTTTATCCAACTCTGCATTTGCATAGTTTTCTTATATCATATAAACCAAAAATACTTTCAAAACTCTTTAAAAACATTCTTTACATGTGCAAGCAATGCCTGATGGTGGCCTATGAAAGGTCCGAAAGCGCTTGGGATAATTTTGGTCAATTCATCCACCAATTCCAACCTGAAACCAAGACACTTATCACGAAACTTGAAAGGATCTTAATCAAATTATATAGACAAAATGTGTCTTTATTATTAATCAAACAGGCTTAATTGAAAGACTACTGCCAAACCACACACACACACAAATATATATATATATATGTATATTCATTTCCTGCTATGATCTAGAAAGAATTAGAAAATATAAACATTTATGTTTCAGGAAGGTGTCCCCATTAGATATAATTATATTATGGCTGGAATATCTTTGTCTTGTTCAATTTTGTCATTTAAGTAATTAGATTTTAAATTATCTCAATATTTGATTTCCTATTTACTGTCATTTCAAGTTAAAATAATATTTTTATTGGTCCTTTAAGAAATATCATTGCACCTGCAAGCATAGACACTCACAGAATCTTTATATATATATGTATGTTTATGCACGAGTAAATACACAAATGTGTGAATATTATATGTATTACATGTTTATACACAACTAAAATACAAACACACTCATACATATATATACATATATATATATATAGAGAGAGAGAGAAAGAGAGAGGGAGTAATTGATTGAGGAAGTAATTTATGTATATTTTTATATGTTGATATGAAATTATTCTGTGAAAATAATTTCTTCATGACATATCACTAGACCCACATATATAGACACTCCCAATATACAGACATACATACATATATTTATTCACAATATACATGCATACATACATACATACATACATATGAAATATATATATATATGTTGAGAGAGAGTGAGAGAGAGAGATTGGAGGAGCAATTTATATGTATTTCTGTATGTTGAGATTAAATTATTTTATGGGGAGAATATAATCTTGAATTCTGTCTTTATTTGTTCAAAAGCTTTTAAAACTTCAATCTGTACATATATATTTACAATGTAATAAAACCAAGTTGAATGGAAATAAAAATTTACTGTCATGAATAAGAAAGTGATTTTTGTTTTATTCATGTGTCAAATATAAAATATCCAAACAAAACTAAAACCAGACCCTCACAATTTCACTTAATAAATAATAATGTTTATTGTAATGGTCAAATCTATTCAAGGTAAGATTTTTTAGAAAACTTTACACACACACACGCACGCACACACACACACACACACACACACACACACACACACACACACACACACACACACACACACACAGAGCTTCTGACTAGAATTTTATGTAATTTTTTTTTATTTATCATGGCAGTATTAAATATGATTAAATCAATATACAATATCACTTACAATTAAGTACAGGTCTAATGATTTTTTAAAGAATGATAATTTTCTTCCAGACCAAATATACTACGCACACGTGTACAAATGATCACCTGAAAACAAGTACACCCCTAAACAACTTGTTAGAAAATATAATTTTCATCAAAACCAGAGATAACGGGATTTTATAATTTCTACTAGAACATTATACAATCAAAACGGATATTATTAGATATTAGTAAAACCAAATTCCGCAGCACTAAACTTTGAAGCCAAAAACTGCAATACTTCTATGACTAAAAATAAAAAGTATAACAGTAGTTTCTTGGCAGTCTAAGTTACAATCTAACTTCTAAACTTCTAGAATTTTAGTCACATAACTTCTCCAATGAAAGCCAAATTTTCAACTGACTTTAAATTGTCAATCACTTTGATTTGACATTAATGGTTAGAATTTCTTTAAATCATTTACACAACCTCTCAAATATTAGATCCCTTCAATCTATCATTTAGCAATTGTATAGAAGTTATTTGTATTAGAGATAATCACTGTACTATGAATTAACCAACACAACTGCATTGAAATTCTGTAAAGAAAAAGAAAATATAAAGCAATCTATTGATATGTACACCCTTTATATATTTATGAAATTTTTTTTTCTGAGGAAAGTGGATTACAGTGGAGATGCTATTTTATTTTTGTTAACAGAATTTCAATGTTTCAGATTTTGGTTATAAATAATACCTAAGAGTATGTTTGGATTGTATAATGTTTTACTAAAAATAATAGAATCCTGGATTCAATTTGAGTTTCTTTGTTCAATGGCTTATCAACCTTCGTGGTTTATTTAAAGTCAAAGCCATCCCTATTGAAAAAACAGTAGTGGTATTATTCAACTCATAGCTGCGGGGATAAAAGAGTTCATATTTTTACCAAGGATTTAAGTGTGCAAGTAAATGTACTTGCGTGACTGGAATTTTTACAACAATTTCACAGTCCAGCAGGTTGGCCACTAATCTACTGGGACTCTCCCTGAAATCCTAGTATTTTCAGCCTATAAGGAAATCAACTCTTTATAAAAAATTGGTCGGAGTACGCATATTTATGGATGATACTAAAGTATCATACAGTAATGTATAATTTCTAGTTCACATATCTTGGTAGAAACATTTAATTGCCCAACCCCTCTCACAAGAAGCCTGTGACAAAATGTCAATCTTTTAAGCAAAGTCTAACAGGTTTGAATTCAAAATTTTCCTTCTCTAAGAATGTTTGGAATACCAAAGTTAAAGAGCCCAATCTGCCCCACTATTTACCTATAGCTGGAGAGGGAAGAATTAGATGAATATATTACCATAATATTTGTGCTGCATGAAATCCTAACAGCCTCATTCAGGATTTTAGCTCATGTTGCCATGTGCATTGCCTGCAACAATAACCATTTCAATATGAGTGCATCTGCAGCAATATCTCATCAACTGAAAGCAATGTCAGCATACACATAGGTAAAGAATGGACTTCTGCTTACAGGTTAATGATTGTATAGAAATCAGATTTCTGAAAAATAAATATGAATTCTTTCAAGCAGCAACTGTGTCAGTACTATTGTTTGGTTGCTCTAAAGGAAACATCAGGAGAAAAAGCGAGTTGGGAACTATTCAAGGATGCCGCATACTGTTTATAACACATCCTGGAAATAGCACTCTACAAAACAGCTGCTGTCTGATCACCAATCTTCGATCTCCCAATCTATCCATGTACAATCAGTAAAGATGCTGGGCACTGCTTTAAAAGTAAGGACAAACTCATTAGTAACATCCTCCAACAGACTCCTACACATGGATACATCAGTGTTGGCTGACCAACAAAAACTTACAATCAGTTCTGTGCAGACGCTAGATGCTGTTGAGAGGACTTGTGAAGAGTGATGGACATAGGGAAAGATTCTGAGAGAGAGCCGAGGGAATATATGCAGTCAGCATGCCTTGATGATGAAAGAGTGATGTTGATCCCAAAAGTTATTCACTTATTAAAACATATTTTAATATATATGAGAGCCATCCAATGAATAATGTGAATTTTGCCTGAGGAATTAGCAACAGGGAGCACGGTTTATAGTTGTATGTTTTTCAAGGAATTCAATAGTGATGGGTCCTTTTTTTTCTTGTCTGCATGTTTTTTAGCAAGTTTTGTTTTGCAAAATAATGAATTGCTGTGAAGGGAAAGGCTGGAAATTGTTCAGACTGTTGCATTCCTTGGAAGTAGTAGAAACTAACACATCAAAGTTTTCTTTTTTTTTTTTTTATCAGGGAGAGGTTTCATTTATGCCAGTATATATTAAAGATCACAAATAATGCAAGTCCTAAAGAAAATGTCAGTATAACCTTTTTTACTTAATGCTGAGCCCAGAATTTTTTTCTATTTGTATATTTTTTCTTTAACAATTTATTCTGCTTTTTCAAAAAAATTCTTCTAATTTATTGAATGAGCCTTGTATGTGTATTTATGGGCAGTACTGTAAAATTATACAGTAAAGTATGACATTGTCAAAATTATGTATTTGTTGACCATGCCTCATTACATTGATGGTATTAAATGTTATTACATTAATCCTAACAAAGTTTTCCAAATTAGATAATGTCATATGGAAAGGTTAAGCCATAGTCAATGTGATATTGATGGTATTGTAAGTAAAGGTAAACATTAAATTATCTGCTTTAGAGCACGTCTTTGTATTTTAGCTGTTCGAACATCAGGCCAGGCTTTTTCCAAATATAAGATGGAAAATCCAAATATAAAAAATGTTTATCTTTAGTTAAGTATTTTGAAAGTGCTGCAAAATTCTAATTATAAACTAGATGAAAAAAATACAAAATTTTTTAGTTCATATTAATTTGTTTGTAGCAATAAATCTTTTAAAAATTTCATTTTGACCATCTCAAATTATTTAGTTATAGTTTGCTTTCCATTCAATTTAGCTACAATGTTTGTATATTGTTGTAGTAACAAATGTGTGATAGTATATATATATATATATATATATATATATATATATATATATATATATACACTCACAACTATATACACTAGCAGCTCTACTTTTGGTATTGTTTTGTCTCATTTCCAGATATCTCCTAACGATATAATCAACTGTTGTTCAGGGAAATTTTATTTTTAGTACGAAAGAAGAAAAACACCTTCAAATCAAAGTTACTGAGGAAGACTTGTATTTAGCATGATGAGTAAAAATATTGTGATGTTTAACTTATTTCATGAAAATAATACTTTTAGGGTGAGAAATAAAAATTTTCAAGGATGGTCAAATACTTTTGACTGGTAGTATATATATATATATATATATATATATATATATATATATATATATGCTTACATACACCTGTATTTCTATATATATATATATATGTATATACACACCTATATATGCATATATATAATATTGTGTAAAATCCTACCTCTGTAAATTGTCATAGTTTGATATATTGTTGGTCATTAATAATTTTTTGGATAAGTTTGTCAGTGATTTCTGGAGGGTTTCTGAGCAGATCTTGGAAATTCTCTTTCCATTGTGAAGTCTTTCTTCTTGGTTGGCAGTTTTCTTTTTGCACTTGAGATCTTCTTCCTTTTGTTCATTTCATTTACTGTCTGTCATGCTATTTGTGATTGTCTATCTTCAACAGAATTTATAATTTTATTGATTTTGCCTTAAATGTATTTTAGTTGTTCTTTTTGGTCATAATAAGAAGTTGGTAAATGCATATATATGCCTGTTGGCAAGTGAAGACAGTTATAGCATGTACTTTTGACGGCTTGTTTCTTATTTTTGTGTAGATTTTGGTCTATCTTTGCTGAGATGATTCTGTGATTGGAAGATACTCCTTCAAAAGAGGAATATGCCTCAAAGTTCACAATACTATTTATCCACTTCTTGTTTATGAATATATAATATAGCTGTGTTTAAGTGCTATTTGGGTAGATGTAAATCCTCAGATTTCTTTGCCTTTTTTGGAATTTAAAGTTTAGGCATGAAAGACTATTCTTGAGTGAAAAAGCTTCCAGATATTCACCATTTCTATTTGGCAAGTTGTGTAAGCAAGATTTATTATTTTCATCTTTGTGTATTTTAGCATTCATATCGCCACTGATTATTAGAACATTATGTTTGGGAATGTGCAAAGCAAAGAGAGATAGCCTGTTGTAGAAAGCTGTGATATCCAATTCATCTCTGGCATTGGTGGAACTGTAGCAAGAGATGATTGTAGTACAAGGGTTGTGAATAAATGTTGCACACCAAATTCTTAGTTGAGTTCTCTTAATGCTATTCAATGATTTTAAGGCATGAGAACAGAGAAGCATTCCTACGAGTCCCTGAAATTGTAAATGCAGAAGATGAAAAAAATGTACATATATTGTTATATATAAACAACATAATGAATATATGCATATATATATATATATATATATATATCCATACACCACTATACACACACACACACATATATATATATATATATATATATATATACACCACTGCACACACACACAAACCCATATATATATATATATATATATATATATATATATACACAAGACATACACAGCTATATATGTAGATACATATATACATACATACAGCTATATATGTAAATACACATATACATACACACAACTAGAAATATATATATATATATATATATATATAGGCATATACACATACAAACATGTATACATACTCACAAATAAAAATAAATACCCACATATACATACATACAATTATATATGTACTCATATACATACCTAGACAACTAAATATATGCATATATACATAGACACATATGTATGTTTTACCCTTTCTATGAACGTAAATTGGTATCTCCCATTCCTCATAAATATGTTGGACACTATTGTGAAGGGGTATTTTTGATGCATATGTAGTCACCATGAGCAGTAAGTGACTTCTTCATGCTGTTGCTGAGGATTGTATAATAATGTTATTAAGATTTCCATTTCATTTCCAACCTCCATTTTGATTATTTCTCATTCAGTAAACTTTTGTTTCATATATATATATAAATACACAAACAACTATATGTAAATGCATATAATCATGCACACAAATATATGTATACATATAGATACACATATACATACATGCAACAATATAAATTTGTACACAGATATATAGACACCAAAACACAATTGTGTATATATATATATATATATATATATATATACACACACACAATGGCAACTATATATGCACATAATACATGCACATAAGTGTATATAGATATATACATATATACACTCACACATAAATATATATAAATATATATATAGATACACAGTCATGAAGATATATATATATATATATATATATATATATATATACACACATGATAAAGCATATATATATATATATATATACACACAGACAACTATATATAAATATATATATATACTCACACATGATAAAGCATATATATATATATATATATATACACATAGACAACTATATATAAATATATATATATACTCACAACTATAGACGTACATATGAATAACTGTACATATATATACATACATATACAAAAGTATGCATATATATTTATGTACATATACACAACTATATATATATATATATATATATATATATACACACACAAAATTTTACTGATATATAAACATACACACATACACAAAACTATACATTCATATACACACATACAAACAACTGTGTATGCATATACACATATACATATACACAACTATATATATATATATATATACACATCATCATCAAGTCACAATGCAAGCATAGATTTCCTAGACTATATCTCCACCCATCCCCATCATCCATTTCTCCTGGTAGGTCCTCTAATCTGCATCCTGTGTCTGCAGATACTTGCCATTTTGAGTGAAGATGGCTCTTTCTTGATTAAAACACATGTACTCTGTTTTGTTTGTGTTCACGTAGAGACCAATGTCTCCAGCTGCCTACTCCAGGCTTTACAGCAGGGATTTGCCTTGGGTAGGTATGTTTGCAAGAAGTGCTCTTTTATCTGCATCCATTATAGTTTCTGCGGGATATTGTCTGCTTCTGGACTTTTTTAGTCTTATGCCATTTTCTTTAATTATTTCTCTCGACATCTGAAATTCATAGTCTAGGCAGATTATGAACAGATAGGATGTTAATGTATCTCCCAGTAGAACTTTAACAAAAATGTTAAAGAAGTCTGTGTCTTCAGCGAACTTTTACTTTTGTGTTTCAATAAACCATCATGATAGTTGAAACATTTTCTTTGAGGAGACTGTATGCTAGAAGTATTTGATTCATCTTTACTCTGTGTATGGAATCAAATGCTTTGGAGAAATCTACAAACAATAATGTTGCCTCAAGATTTTTTGTATGAACTCTTTTGATGATTCAATGATTTATTAGAATCTGCGATGTCGTGAATCATTTTCTCCAAAAACCTTTTAGCCGCAATAGAAGTAAGAGTCATGCCTTTGTAGTTCTTGATTATTTCAAGGTCACCTTTCTTAGGGAAGGGGAGAATATAATCTTTTGTCCATCTCTTTATTGTATTCTGCTTGTATACAACATTGCAAAATCAAAGTACAAAGTCATCAAATTTCTTTGTCTTTCATACTTCAGGTGGTATTTCATCTAGACTGGTAGTTTTTAGGTTTTTAATTTTCTCAGTACTTCATTGATTTCTTCTTGAGTAAACTGTCCGAATTTGATGTCTAGTTGGCTCTTGATAATTTTTGTGATAGGTTTATTTGTAAGCTTTGGTGAGTTTCCATTGGTTTTCATTCTTGTTTAGCTGTTAGATGCTCTTCCTTTGGCTCATCTAATTTACTGTCTGCCATGCTATTCATGATTGTTTATTTTCTACAGAGTTTCTAATTTTATTGATATGACCTTAACTGTATTCTTGTTAGTTTTTCTTTTTGGTGTGTGTTAGTTCTCTCTGTACCTTCTTAAGTTTCTGCATGTTGGCATTTGTCGGTTTTTGATTATTACTTAAGGACACTTTTTTCACGTTATCTTGTTTTTCCTAACTGTTAGTGTCTCCCATGAAACTCTACACTCGGCTCTTGGCTTGGTTGGTATATATTCTGCTGCTGCTGCTTCCATGCAGGCATTGACAAAGTTCTTGTATTCTTCATTTCAATAATGTGTTTCAGATATCTTTTGGAGATTATCAATATTGTTTCTTACAATTATCAAATATTTATTGCTAATATCTCTATTGATACACAAGGACCAGTTGCAACTTGTAGTTTTGACTATTTCTACCTTATTTTTACATAGACTCAGTCGTATCTTTGCCGTGACAATTCTGTGACCAGAAAATACTCCTTCAAAAGTATGCCTCACAGTTCAGAGCACTATTTATCCACTTTGTGTTTATGGGTATATTATCTACCAGTGCTTTACTATTACTTGGGTAGGTGTAGATCTATAATTTTTCCTCCCTTTTTTGAAATTTAGTATTAAGGCATGTCAGTTAGTTTTCAAGTGAGAATTTGGTTAGATATTCACCATTTCTGTTTGTCGAGTTTTGTAAGCAGAATTTATTAGTTTTGTCTATGCCTATTTGAGCATTCATGTCTCCTCCAATGATTAGCATATTTTGTTTGGGAATGCCATGAAAAACAATACATATATATTCATCAATACATATACACAACTATACATATATCAATACACACAAATTTCTCTCTCCCTCTCTCTCTCTATATATATATATACATACACACACACACACACATATATATATATATATATATATATATATATATATACACACACAAATTTCTCTCTCTCTATATATATATATATATATACATATACAGACATATATAAGCTGAAAAAAGAATTGAAATCTGACCATCTTTATTTTGTTTTATTACTAATAGTTTCAAACATTTTTTTTAAAATTGAAAACTCAATTGTCAGATGAACTTTTTTCCCCCCTGATATTAAAAGATTCATTTACAAACTGATTTCCTTTTTTGTTCACAAAATAACAAAAATTTGTCCAAGTTGACTGTAGTCTTCAGAGGATTGCAACAAAGTTGTTGGCTTCATAATTTTAGACCTGTACTTATGTAGAATGAGTTGCAAATGTAGCAGTGTATCACAATTAAAAGGTTCTGTCGACTGTTTTTTTGACTGTGAACTCCTTATCACTTGAGTGCTGACTGATTTATGATATAACATTTTTGTCTGCCATTCTTGAGCTTATTTGGATAGATTGACCTTGGCAAAAATTATGGAATAAGCAAACTTAAGCTTATTTTTATTTAGAAGTAAAAAAATTAATAACAGATAAGATGCAAAACATTTTTCTTTAAGAGCTGAAAATTTTGCTTTTAAAAAGTATTCCTTAAAATGAATATTCTAAATCCTTATAATTGATGGTATAATTTTTTCTACAGTATTGGGTTATTCCGTTATATTTTCCTCTACGTGGTATGGAAAAAATCATACCATTAATTTAGATAATTCAATATAATTATTTAAAGATATATTTAAGGTAAGTCAGAATGTTCAATTATTCAATAAGAATGTTTTGTGTCTTATCTGTTCTTAGTGTATTTACTGCTAGATAAAACACCCAAAGTGAACATCACGTAAGTGTGTTAATGCCATATTTGTTACCAGCAGTAGGATTTAGCAAATCTATGGCAATGGATACATAAAAAAAAACAAATTGTCTCAGAGAAGAAAAACTCTCAATTCAAACCAGCTTTTCATAGTTTAAAAACTGACCTTGAATCATGTTTTGTCTGTAGTGGAGGGATTGATAATATATACATCAATGAACACATATGTGTATGTGTGTGTGTGTGTGTGTGTGTGTGTGTGCATGAAGAAACTCTTGTATTAATTAAATATTTTGCAACCGGTACTCAGTTGACTCAAAATCATTATCTGAGTAAATCTATATTCCTTATGTACTTAAATAGGTGAATCCTCTATTTCATACAAATGAGATCTCAAAAAACATTCACCATTCATTGAAAAAAACTTGATTCTGTGTTTCATAATTTCTTTTCCTGTAATCACATAAAATAACCGATCAATTTGTATATTGATTAAAGGATTAATTTAGTAATGATTGAATTATGATTATCAGCCAAAAATTAAAAAAAAATGATTTCTTTATTATTCTGTATTGGTGTAAATAACATCAGTTTTGTGAACTTGGATGAAGACAAAAATTAAATATCAGTTTTGCTGTTACTATGATTATTTATCATAGAATAATCAATGCTTGGCAATTTTAAGGTTGTATCTGTTGCTGAATAGAAGTTAGAAAGAGTTGATTTGATCAGTGCTACTAAGTTGATTACGAAGAGGCTAATAAAAGATGGTCCCCATCGTATAGTGAGGGAGGAATCTTCTTGGTGTCATTGTGGGAGTCTCCATAGTGTGGTGTGGGAGGAGGCCCCCAAGTTTAATCAGGGGATTGCCCATAGTATACTGAAGGAGGAGTCCTATGGTATTTTAGAAGGAGACTCCACTGCATTGTGAAGGAAGAGTCTTTAAGATGTTGCAGAGGGAGTCCCCATGATACAGTAGAAGGAGTCCACATGGCATAGTTAGAGAGGAGTCCTTGAGGTGTGTCAGGAGAGTTCCCACTGCATAGTGGCTAATGTGTTGAACTACAACATCAAAGTAAGAGAGTTCAAACTCCATTTGTGCTATTACGTTCACTTTCAGACGAACACCCTTTAGAAAGTTAGGAAGCTTCTTATCTCTGCCTAGCTATGTTACTCTCCTTTTACAAGGACAGCTTTAGGATTAAATAATTCATGAAGGTTGATATGCCATTAAATAAAGAAACTGAACTGAAACCGAAGAAGCAAGAAAGCATTGCACACAAGCATATTTTTTTTTAATAAAATAAATAATTTGAGACTCACTCAAATTCAAGCACTTGCATGTATTGACCATGTTATCTTCAATGCTATGTGGAATCTTTTTATCCTCTAGATATTTTTTCGTCTGTGATTTTACAATTAAAGAGAAGATAAAGCTAAATTTTCTATGGTTACAAATAGAACTTTGAATTTTCGTTGTGCCAAAGCAAATCTTTATATTTCTGTTTTATTGTATAAAGTAGACATTAAATTGAAAATTCATCAGCAGAAATCAAAGTTATGATTATTTTTACATGACTTTTTCCAGTTAGTGGAAAATTAAGAGTTTAACTTTTGTTTTGACATTTGTGGTGTGAGTAACAGTCACCAGTGGTCTATAGTTTTTTGTAAGGCTTCTCTTTATAAATGCACAAAAAAGCAAGGTGAATAAATTTATGTTCAGTTTAACTTAAAATATTCTCCACCATAGAGTGAGGTAACGTCTATAAACATATACAAAACTCAAACAAAGTAACAAGGAGAGTAATCTTTTCCTCTTGAAGATGTGAATTATAGTAGAAAGTAATCCAAACAAGTACAATGATTTCAATTCTTAAGAAAAGAAAGTAATGTGAGGAATAATAAAACAGGGGAGTGGTTAGAGTGACATGGAGGCTAATGTGTTGGTTTGCAACATCAAAGTAAGAGAGTTCAAACTCTAGTCATGCTATAACATTCACTTTCAGATTAATACTTTTTAAAAGTTAATGAAGCCCCTTATAATCTCAGCTAGTGACTAAATAGTACCACTAATGTTTTTCTACAAGAATGGTTTTGAAATTAAATAACCCATGAAGATATGTTATGCCATTAAAAAATGAAACCAATAAAACTGTGTATTAGAATAAAAGTAATAAAACATTTAATACTAAAGTTCCTTGAAGGTTTATGAATGGAATTTTCTGATTGATGAAGAATAAATTAGTTAAAACCTTGTGTTAAAAAGCAACAAGAATGTGGAGATGAGACAGAATAAATTACTAAATAATCAAGAAGTCTGACAGATGATGAAATATAAGCAACACTACAAAATGATGAAGACGCACAAAGAACATCTAGAAATTTTCCACGAAAATAATATTCAAATAAACAAGTTTCTGATTTTTCACTTGACAAAAAATATCAAAACAAACAATGACTTCCTGTATATGATTGTGAAATGAAGGTCTAACAGTTTCACAAGTTAGTGATAAGATTTTAAATTTCTTTCAACAAGCTGCTGAGTAGAAAGCAACAAAAAAAAAGCACAAAAAATGATGCAACATTGCCTGAAAAATGGAATGTTTAGATTGAAAAGACTTGCCGTATCATATTTGATACCAAGTCTAGAGTGTTTTCAATCATAACATAAGCCCCACACAGGAAAAAGTCCCAAAATATCCATTCACAGAATGGATAAAAATCCTGATAAGATACTCATCAGGATTTTTATCCATTCTATTAAAACAGATAAGATGAGGCGTTGGGGGACCAAATAAATCTGTCTGCATTATTTTTAACATTGATACCAAAAATATTTCTTTTAATTTTTACGTGTCTATAACTCAATCTCGGTTCTCATAGTGTAATGGTTATTATCATAGAAGTGGATGAGGCTACCCGAGTTCAATTCATAAACAAGACTATTTGCATTTCACATAGTGTTAATACTCTTGGGAAAGGGAAGAATCTAACTATCCTCCCTCCAGCTATGAGTAGTAGGGTAGACTAAGCTCTTTAAATTTGGTACTGCAATTGATCTAAAAGAAGGAAAACTCTGAATTCAAATCAGACCTGAAGAGGGATGGGCTCTACGAGGCTATTCCTGCCCAAGACATGCTACGTGAATGCCCTCTCCACTATGACCAAACCAAACCAGGTTATGGGATAAGTCTGAGACTTACTTAATCTATGTTAGAGTGAACAAATGAATTCTATTTTTGGAATAAGCACCTATTTTGTCAGAGGTCTATGAGGCCACAGCATGCATATGAGACAACAGAAATTTCTTTAAAGGTTATGGTTAAGATCCTTTGGCTATCATTAAGAGTTGACAAAAGATTAGTCTTGTTTGCACGATGAGTCTCTTGCAGACTTCTGATTACCTGCTTCAATTAGCAGTCATTAAGCCTTCCAGCTTGTGCTTCTGCACTGGTCCACCAGGACATGGAGTTTAGTAAGCTTCCTCTAGGCTTTCTTCCCAAGGCACGTGTCAGTTTCCACATTGTCTGCTTGGTTGAATCTGAGAAGATAACCATGTCTAGATGAAGTGTTGTCTATTGGATTTGATTGCAACAGTTATAATAAACTTTTTTCCTAAAAAACAAAATCTAGACTCAGTATCTGAAGATTTTCTAAATATGGAAGTGAGCCAACCATCTTGATTACACAGTAAGTCAGTCATGATAATAGCTGGTATAGTCCATGATAAATGATGTCTACATCAGGATTGGCATTTCTGCTTCAGATCAGAATGTAGAATCTGTGCATTCTGCCTAGGATAAAAGATAGCTACCTGGTTTTGGACTGCTATCCAATGGTAGTATTTTAAATATCAATTTAAATTATTATAATCATATTATAAAATTGAAGAATGGTTGATGTAATAAAATATAAAATTACCTCTATATAAAGCAACTTATTCTGTCAGGGGAAATTTTCTTACATTTTTCTCTTAATGGTCCAGACATCTACAGTGAATAGGTTTGATGGCACATCAACCATTGTTGGATATTTAATACTAAATCCATTTTTATACATATAAACAGTTCTATTTAAAACAATTTGATTTAGCATAAGTACACAGTTTTAAAGTTAAAAACAGTTCCATTTCAAACAATTCAGTTTACCATAACTACACAGTTTCAATGTCAAAAAACAGTTCTATTTCAAGCAACACAGTTTAGTTCTATTTGACTCATAGATAGGACCTTATCTGGTGCTATCACTCTGGGCTAGTGGACCTCAGAGTAATGGCAGTGAAGGGGTACACCACATTGCCTGAAGATTCAGGATTACTGGAACCTCACTCTCAGATTGTTTAGCATCATATCCAGGATAATCATTTGAGGAATCTTACCCCTTTACATAGAAGCAATTGGTGCATTTTATAACCCCAGCCAACTGAGTAAACAGTGAATGGGTAATGCGTAAAAGGTAAAGAGGAGTGTGTAAAAGATAAAGTGTAATGTGTAGAAGGTAAAAAGCAGTGTGTAAAAGGTAAAGGGTAATGTGTAAAGGTAAAGAGTAGCATGTAAATAGTAATGTGTAAAATGTAAAAGGCTTTGTGTAAAAGGTAAAGTGTAATGTGTAAATGGTAAAGTGTAATGTGTAAAAGGTAAAAGCGGTGTATGTAATAGGTAATGTGCAATGTGTAAAAGGTAAAGTGTAATGAGTAAAAAGTAAAGAGCAATGTGTAAAAGGTATAGTGTAATATGTAAAAGGTAAAGAACAATCTGTAAAAAGGAAAAGGTATTGTGTAAAAAGTGAATGAAAATGTATAAACGGTAAAAGACAGTGCATAAAAGGTAATGTGTAAGAAATAAGGGGCAATGTGTAAAATGTTAAGGGCAATTTGTAGCAGCGTGTAAAAGTTTTAAGATGCAAGATATCTGGTCAAAAGTAAATGATGTTGGTTGATTGGTTGGGTTTTATGGCATATCAACCTTCGTGTGGAACTTAATGCCATAGCTATCCTTTTAAAAGAACACCAGTATTACTAGTTAAACTGAAACTTGGAGAATAATGAGTTCATGCCTTTTGCAATGGTACTAGTCTGAAAGGGAATCTAATAGCACCAATAGAGTTAACCACTATGCAATGGGAACTCCCTCTCCTACTTTGTCATTGGTTAATCCTATAACTTCTTGGTCGGTTAGGAACTTTATATATCAGTGAAGGCTGACTTACATATTAATATCTATTCATAAAATGACTAATTCTGTTGTGAGAAATATTCTGATTTTTTTTCTCTTAATGGCTTAGTCATCTACAGTGAATGAATAAGTGAAAAGGTAAAATGTAAAGGGTATGTGTAAAAGGTATCAGATAACAGGCAAATGGTGAATGGAAAAAGTAAAGGATACCTGGTAAATAGTGTATGATGATAGTTAAGAGCTTAAATACATAATATGTATTATACAATATATGATGTGAATCTGTAATAATTTGGTAGAAAATAATATGCAAGATGTAAGATCTAAATGCTCTAAGGTAAAAGCCTGTTGTATTGTGGTAAGGAAGAGATATACAGTGAAAATAGAATTAACTATTCATTAACTGAAGTGGTACAGTCCAAACAAATATTATAAGTCTTGCACTGTTGGTGTTACGTCAGAAGTTGATCTTATTACTGACCAAGATATTTCAGAAGTGATGTGCTGAAGAAACACAATGTCTTTCATACCACTGAGATACCAGAAGTCACATGGCATGAGCCACTATACAACAAAGACAAATAATGGATTACCATTAAAATCTAGCCGATACAAACCAAGCAAATAAATCTTGGTATATCAGACTTTTCACATCTATACTTTCTGACTGTACCTTGCCTTTCAAACCAAAAAAAGAAGCCTTGGTACATCAGACTTTCCACCTCTATCCTTTCTGACTGTATCTTGCCTTTCAAACCTAAGAAGCCTTGGTACATCGGACTTTTTACATCTATCCTTTCTGACTGTACCTTGCCTTTCAAACCAAAAAAAGAAGCCTTGGTACATCGAACTTTTTACATCTATCCTTTCTGACTGTACCTTGCCTTTCAAAGCAAACAAAGAAGCCTTGGTACATCGGACTTTTTACATCCATCCTTTTTGACTGTACCTTGCCTTTCAAACCAAACAAAGAAGCCTTGGTACATCGGACTTTTTACATCTATCCTTTCTGACTGTACCTTGCCTTTCAAACCAAACAAAGAAGCCTTGGTACATCGGACTTTTTACATCTATCCTTTCTGACTGTACCTTGCCTTTCAAACCAAACAAAGAAGCCTTGGTACATCGGACTTTTTACATCTATCCTTTCTGACTGTACCTTGCCTTGCAAACCAAACAAAGAAGCCTTGGTACATCGGACTTTTTACATCTATCCTTTCTGACTGTACCTTGCCTTTCAAACCAAACAAAGAAGCCTTGGTACATCGAACTTTTTACATCTATCCTTTCTGACTGTACCTTGCCTTTCAAACCAAACAAAGAAGCCTTGGTACATCGAACTTTTTACATCTATCCTTTCTGACTGTACCTTGCCTTTCAAACCAAACAAAGAAGCCTTGGTACATCGGACTTTTTACATCTATCCTTTCTGACTGTACCTTGCCTTTCAAACCAAAAAAGAAGCTTTGGTACATCGAACTTTTTACATCTATCCTTTCTGACTGTACCTTGCCTTTCAAACCAAACAAAGAAGCCTTGGTACATCGGACTTTTTACATCTATCCTTTCTGACTATACCTTGCCTTTCAAACTAAAAAAAGAAGCCTTGGTACATCAGACTTTCCACCTCTATCCTTTCTGACTGTATCTTGCCTTTCAAACCTAAGAAGCCTTGGTACATCGAACTTTTTACATCTATCCTTTCTGACTGTATCTTGCCTTTCAAACCAAACAAAGAAGCCTTGGTACATTGAACTTTTTACATCTATCCTTTCTGACTGTACCTTGCCTTTCAAACCAAAAAAAGAAGCCTTGGTACATCGAACTTTTTACATCTATCCTTTCTGACTGTACCTTGCCTTTCAAACCAAACAAAGAAGCTTTGGTACATCGAACTTTTTACATCTATCCTTTCTGACTGTACCTTGCCTTTCAAACCAAACAAAGAAGCCTTGGTACATCGGACTTTTTACATCTATCCTTTCTAACTGAACCTTGCATTCCAAAACAAACCAGTTCATTCAAAAATACCTAGTCATGAAAGTTTTGATCAATTACTATAAACCTTGGATGAATTTCAATTTTGTGTACAGAATTCTTGAATAATCAATTAGGTTAACAGTCATAAACAGAATGGCTATTTAAGGGCCCTAAGCCAAAATGGGGGTGGCTGGTTGTTATAACCCAAATTTGGAAATTTTTTAAGGGTAATTTTCAAAAAGAGTAAAACTGGCTAAAGAAAATATCACAAATAAAAAATTTCCTTAATCACCAAAAACTGGTCAAATCTTGTGAAATACTGCCCAGTGGGGTTGCAAGCACAGCAAACTCTTTGCAAACAGTTTAAGGTGTGAGTGTAGTGAAACAATAGAAAAGCAACTAAACTACCTACAGAGTATAAAACTAGTTATAATAATATCAAATTTAAGAATGATAAAAGTAATAAAATAAAAAAATTAATAATTCATTTGACATATATAAAATTAATAAAATTTGGAGTTATAATTCAAATATTTTATTTTGTATTATACCAAGATAACCCTTTTTATCTTTAAAATCATAGCTTGAAATGTTCTTGACTGAAACATGCAACAAACAAAAATAAAAGATGGCAATAAAAATCATCAGATATACTCATTCACCAATAAACACTTAGCCAAATAAAATACTAGAAAAAATGGTTGACCAATATAACAATTTTCTTCAAAGACTAAAAATTAATTAAATGATCAATAAAAATCAATAATTGGTAACTAAATTCATGTGAAACTATCTTCTCTTTTGGGAGATACTTTCAAATTTGGTATCTCAAGTCAAATATCCAAAGAGTTTGTCCCTTGCTGGTAATATTCATTATCTAACCTGCATTCACCGCATCTTGTTAAGAAAACCAAATTGCAGATATGTAAAATATTATCAAAGAAATATCCCATCTATTATAATGTTCTATCAGTGAATCATAGCTAGTTGCAGCTGTACTTAGTGACATCAGCAGAATCGCTGCTTCTTGTCAGAAGTATAAGCTATTTAAAGATGAGCTTATTAAAGATCAAGCTTTTCAAAAGATCAACAATATGCAATGTGAAAGCAAGATAAACAGATTTCAGAAGAGTAGAAAGATTAGGGTTCAGATTAGGGTTGAGGGGAAGGATAAGATTAACAGTTCACTGGACTGGAAAGGAGATCATTTTTCATATTAGCGATTGAGGTGAGCACCAAGGAGAGTTACTGTGAGAGATTTGCACATCTTTGCCTTTCATCTTTCTTTTTTTTGACATTGTCTATCTTCAAAGAATGTCAATGTAGTGTTATTCACTTTTGATGGGATCAAATATATTATTGTTTTATAGAGTATTACCCATAAATAAATACACTCCTACCAATTTTTTTATACAAAAAGATAATTTTCTTCTCAACAAAAATACCAAAATTCAATTATTTCTTCTAAAACATCATTTAAAAAATGGATATTATTAGATATTATTTATAATCAAAATTTACAGCATTGAAATTCTGGAAACAAAAATAAAATTACACACACACACACACACATATGTATATACACTCCTCTCCCAGGGGTTGAGCGCTCTGGCAAAGGAATTAAAGGCTGTCACCCATTTAATCCAAAGCTCTTTGAATGAATTGAGCACTCTGGTATCCGAATGCATAAAAAATGTAAACAAGCAAAAGTTGATACAAAATGTGTTATATTCCTGAGTTGTCGTAGGTTGCTGAAACAGCCGAGCGGTAAGCTATTGGCCTAACATAAAGATAGGCAGGTTTTGATCCTAGCTTGAAGCATCCAATGTGTCTAGTCACACTGAAGAGTTTGGATACAATAAAACAATCTGTCTGTGGATGGCAAGGTTATATATATATATATATATATATATATATATAAAGGGTGTACTTATTTTTGGATTGCGGCATATTCATGATTTTGTCATTTTAGAAATAAGAACCTACCGAATTTTCAGTTTAGAAGAAAATCAAGAAATCGTCAGTAGTTTATAAGTGACATTACTACTGTATTAGCCATAAAAAATTAATGTCTAACAATTTATTCTTTCATAGAAATGTTAATTTTCTTTTGAACCAAAGATACAAGGAATTTATTATTTCCTGTAAAAATAGGATAGACAAGGCAAGACTATATATGGATGTGTGGGTGATCATCAAATGAAATGAACTTGGTGAGTCCTATTCAAATTATTTTGTATTTCCATGCATGCTAATGTCCTTGGAAAAGGCATGAAACTATCTCTTCTTTCCCCTGTCATGATTAAATTGTAGAGGAGTCTGGATTCTTTAGCCAATAAGGGCAACTGAAAAAGGAAAATTTTGAATACAAATGCTAAGATCTCGGTGCAGTTCCATAGTGCGATTAATGGAGGCCATTATATATGTGTGTGTTATGTTATTTATCCATTTACAGTTTGTTATAAATATATCCTATGCCTACACACATGGATTTTTGTAAATAGGTCTTATTCTCCTCCACTGTAAACATATAAATACTCAAAGATAGATATACTGGTCCAGATAAAGAATTTTTTTCTATATATATATATATACATATACACACACACATTTATTAATGCATACAAATATATGCATAAAAATGTGCAAATATGAAAAACACATCATCAGAAGGAAATTTTATTCTTTGCCAACATTAAATAGTTCAGTTTTTAAATGTGAAAATATTTAACCTTCATCAGGGCATGTAAATGTTTTCAAATGACATGTAAAATAAGAAAGTTTTAAACATTAGATTTCTATTAGTGGCATTTTCTTTCAAATTTGTGTGATGTGATCAGTGTTCAGAAATTAATTTTAAAAGCATAATATAGATTTCTTTAAAAAATTTCTATCACATCAGTCTGTCTCTCTATCCATCAATCTATATAGGTTTATACTTATCTTAGGTTGTCGACATCAACTTATCTAAAAAAAAGAAATGTAAAAATTATATCTGGTTCTTTCAATTCATCCCCTTATTTAGGTAGATTAGTGCCAAAAAGATATGAAATCCCTTATTTAAGATAATTTGGTTTCATCATTGTATACTTAGATAAATAAGCAGATAATAGCTTCAAACAGACTAAAAGAGATAGGATGAAGCAGACTGCCATTTATGTAGTAAGATGAATTCCTCACATATGTATACATAAAAATGTACACACACACACACCCACACACACACATATATATATTACCAACAGATATATATGTATATACACATTGGTACACAATATATATAAATATATAAATACATACATATATAGATGAACATGCGTGGATGTATGTATGGGTGTATGCATATATATTTGTATAAATATACACACACACATATTTATATCATCATGACGTACCGCTAGCATGGATATCCCTGATCCTGTCTCGCCACTTCTCCCTATCGTTCATCGCCTCCGGCAGGTCTTCAGGGCTACATCCCGTATCCTCACATAGCTGCTGTATGTAAGTTCGAGCTAGTCGTCCTGCTTTTGATCAACCATATG
>OY757938.1:712500-850000 GCA_963585895.1 Sepioteuthis lessoniana
TATATATATATATATATATATATATACCCACGTATAGAGGGGTGTCCTCATGGTGTAATGGTTAAACACTGGATTGCAGAATTGTAGTGAGCGAGTTTGAACTCCAGTTGCGCTATTACGTTCACTTTTTGACAATTACCCTTGGGAAAGGTAAAAAAACCCTCATCCTCCCATCTATGGGTTAAATAATAACACTACATTTCTTCTAGAAGGATGGATTTGGCATTAAATAATCAAACTGGGCCATTGGCCTAATGAGTGGAGTGTTCACCAATGACCCAGCAGACCAGGCTTCAATCCTAGGTCGAGTCATACCAAAGACTAAAAAATAGTACTTGATGCCGCCCTGCTTAGCACTCAACATTATAAGGTACGGATCAAGAGCAAAGTGGAGCAATCCAGGGAAGGAGTATCCCCACCTCTTCTACTTATTGTGGGAGCTTTTGGGTCACCCTTGACTACGGTCACCAACTTTTATATATATATATATATATATACACACAAATATACAGACATATTCAAATATATATATATATATATATATACGTGCATATACATAAATACGTATATATACGTATGTATACATAATTATATGGACATACAAACGTACACATATAGACACAAATCCAGGAAGAAGCTATTTCAATTTCACTTAGCATCGATACTCTTCGGAAAGGTATGAATCAATTATCCCTCCAGCTATGGGCAGATAGTAGAGCAGACTAAGCTCTTTAATTTAGTATGGCAACCAGTCTAGGAGAAGAAAAACTCTGAATTCAAACCTGTTAATCTCCACTTAAAAATTGACCTTGTGTCACATCCTACTCATGTGGAGGAGTTAGTTAATACATATATATGTATACATATATATGCATAATATATGAAATCACATACACACACACATATATATATACACATAAATATGTATATATATATGTACACAACCGGGACATTGGCCCAGCGGTTAGAGTGTTCGCCAATGGCCCGGGAGACATGGGTTCAATCCCAGGTCGAGTCATACCAAAGACTTTAAAAATGGAACTTGATACCACCTTGCTTAACACTCAGCATTATAAGGTACGGTTCAAGGGTAAAGTGGAGCAATCCAGGGAATGGAGTAGCGCCCTCCCCTACACCTTTGGTGTAGTAGCTATCGAAAAGGGAGACTTCGGGTCACCCTCGACTATGGTCGCTAACTTTACTTATATGTACACATATACATATATATATATATCTGTACACATAAATATATATACATTGATATACATACACATACATAAACATATATATATATATAAACACACATGTACATACAAAAATATATGCAAACACACACACACACATATATGTATATATATGCACACACACATACACATATATGTATATATATGCACACACACATACACATATATGTATATATATGCACACACACATATATATATATATATATATATATATATTCAGATTTATACACTTATACATATATACACACAGACTCACATATACATATATATACACACACACAGAATCATGTATATATGCACATACATATATGTATATATCCACACACACATTTACATATATATATATATATATATATACACACACACACACACAGACATACATATAAATACATATACACACTTACATGTAAACATGTCCAATCATATACACACATATCTAAATACAGACACACACTTACATTTATACATATCTATATACAGACACACACACAGGTATATATGCTGATAATTTGCATCTTTTAATAGATGGATGCAAGAATGTGCATTTAGAATTTAATTTATTATTTCAACTTTCTTTATACATTTTTGGAACTTAAAGCCTCCACTCATGTTCAAGTAATGGACTGGATTTAAATTGACTTCACACCACATTAAAAAGAGAGTGAAAGAGATTAAAAAATACAATATTTGATGCTGTTTTCAATATTATATTGAGAGACATATGTTAGATTGGTGTTAATAGTTTTTTGTTACTAAATGAACCAAAGTTGTGCCGAGAGGTTTCATCTCTGAACTATTCTAGTTACAATGAATAAATAGATAGGGAGGATTTTCTTTATTTAGTTTCCTGTTGCTTTTCGCATTTCTAGATACTTATTATTCTCTGAAGGGAACAACTGCAACGCTATGAATATAGCTTAACTGAGTGAAAGATGATTAGCATATCCTATTCTCGTTAGGTAACCAGACATTTTTATGCTGCAGGAGTATGTGTTTGTGTGTTTATGTGTGTGTGAATGTTGCCAGAGATAAGCCAAGAAATGGTGATCACAGCTTTTAGCTAATAGAGGTTTATCAGATCAGCAGTGAATTCACTGAGAATCGTAGAACCATATATCGATTTATATGAGGGTGAGTCAAAAGTTTTGCAATATTTTGGTACGAGTTAGTTTATAGTGCATATATCATGTGACCAAAGCAGTTCAAGCTGTGGTAGGTACCTGATGTGATGGGTAGTATTGTGATAGTTGGTGTACTGACTCATTGTGTGTTGCTTTACTCAGTTTATGACTTGAAAATCACACTGATGAAAGTGGAGCGTTGTCTAAATTGGGAACTTATGTTTTATGAGTTTGAACTGAACCATAACACTGTGCAAACAGCAAAAAACTTTTCATGCAAAAAGTGAAAGTGCAGTTGATTATTGTACAGTAAACAGTTAAAAAAATTTCACTCCAGTTGCAAAATCTTTAGTGATAAAGCAAGGCATAGATAGACCTAAAACAGTGAATTTGAAGACTGTGTAACAAGCTACGGAGGCAAACATAAAGAAAATCAGGCAAGTTCGGCATCTCACAGTCCAGTGTGGTTTATCCCCTTCATGACTTCAGCAAATCCGGTGGGTAGCACTCAGAGAGTATCCGGTGAGCTCTGCATCTCACAGTCCAGTGTAGTTTATCCCCTTCATAACCTCAGCAAATCTGGTGAATAGCACTTGGAGAGTATTAGATGAGCCTGGCATCTCACAGTCCAGTGTGGTTTGTTACCTTCATGACCTTGGCAAAAGCATCCAGAGCTACCAAATTGTGCTGCACATGATCATAATATGGCAAAACTTTTGATTCATCCTGGTATGTCTTTGATATGTTAACATTGAACTCAATGGAAGGAAAGATGAAATAAGCTCATTTGCATATATTAGAACATCTGACATTTTATATACACAATATACTTACAAGTGGTATGAAAAGTAATGAATACAGAAACACGTCATAGCAGCTAAAACTATGCAAATATTGTTCAACGAACAAGCAGCATTTAGAAGGGGTACAAAATAGAAAAAGGCTTATTTGAGAAGGGTAGGAAATATAGCCATGTAATGTTAACAATCCCTGGCAGGAGTCTGAGACACTATCTCTTCTGTTCAAAGACCAGAAGTGAAAAGAAATTGAAAAGAGGTTGATAGAACTATCATATAACCCCCTACATACCACTTAATAGTCCGTGCCCCAGGCGTCAAAGCCAACAGCATTAATTTGTTGTTGGTTTGAACCTAGCGGACATTGTCTAGCAAAGGAAGACTTGAAGTGAAACGGCCCCTAGCTTCGGCTGAGCTGTCTTCGGGTAGGCAAGCTGCATCATTGACACCTTTGTCACCCTTTATAGCACTGGGCCTTGCTGTTCAGTTTAAGCTATAAACAGGCATACATATCTGGGCCCAGATTTGGGTCCAAATTCAGTTAGGCTCATCAGGCCCACATTGCACTGTGGGCCAATGACCAGCATAGACAAGCAGCACTTGAGCCTTGGCCTGTGCCCAATCTTCCCCTCCCCTAAATCCCCACTATAATTGACCTTTGGGTCATTGACCTGGTGTCAAGTCCTGTCTGGTGGGAGGCAGAGACAAATAAAGCCCCTTAATGGATATGCAAATTATCTAAGTGAGATAATTATTTATTGTATCCATAAAAGTCATTTGAGGGGACCAACTACTTCAATAGAATAAATATTTGCAATTATGTTTTAACCCATGTTTATTATATTAATTATAGCTCATACCAACAAGTTGTTTTTAACCTCAATTTATTGAATATAACCAGAATTTCTTTGTGAAGAAAAAATGAATATAAGATAATATTGAATATAAAATAAAGTGAATATAATATAATATTCTCTTAGTGAGACATATTCATTTATCTAGATCCTTTGAACATAAATCTTTTATCACTTAGATTTTTTGGACAATTGTCTTCATCTTTATTGTTATACTCAAAACGTTTTGACCGATATATCCTTTAGCCTTCCTCGGTGTTTCTTGTTGAACTCTGGAACCTACATAGAAACTCAAACTGAGCCCTTTATCTAATCTGTGGGGGCAGATTGTAAGTGTTCTTTGCTATCTTACCTGCAGTTGGGATTGAATCTGAAACCTTCAGATGACACAGCGTAGTGGATCTGATGTTTGGTTAGAAAGTGTTTCAATGAGAAGTCGACATGAAACACATAAAGTAGGTTGAATGACATATTGGCCAAAACTTTGTAAGTTTAACAATGAAGCTGAAGACAATAGTCTAAATATTCTAAGTGATAAAAATTATAAGACTTCATCGCAGAAATCTAGACAAATGAATCTTTTATAACAAGGTGTTGACTTATCCCAAAAATATAGAAATAAATCTCAGAATGAGCAGTTTCTTTTTTTGACAAGAGAGAGAATCATCATTTTCATGATGGCATGCTAACGGCAAGGATCCCCTTGACTCCCAATTAGCCATTGCTCCTGCTAATTCATCTAGATAGCATCCAATGTCCACACAGAACAGATATAGAGATTAATAGTAGAGACTTTCAAAGATATCTTATAATTAATGCTGTAAAACCAACTTGAAAATCTTACTTGATAAAAGAAAAAGGATTCAGTTTATGATTATATTACTTGTTGAATTTGTTTTTGTTCAAAAAGCAAATATTTATACATAGGATTGGTTTACTTATTTGAATTCTGCTTGGGGAATTTCAACATTATTTAATGGAGAGGAAGATTTGATGAATTTCTGGCCAATGAACTCTGAGATCTTGTTTTAGGAAATTCAATCAATATGTTACAAAAATTTTATGATGTTTATACAGAGACAAAAAATAAAGAGGGAGAAAGAGATACAATAGACATATGTATAGATGTATCTAGTCAAGATTCAATTGCCTATTTCTGTCTATCTATATTTGACTGGCTATGTTTGTATGCATACATTATCTATCTTAGTTATATATATATATCTATTTTAACCTGTTCACATGTAACTCAGTCTGTTTCTATACATATATCTCAGTCTGTTCATGATCTATCTATCTATCTATCTATCTATCTATCAATTTCAGTCTGTACATATCAATATCTTGGCCTGTTTCTAACTATCTATCAGTATGTAACAAAGTGAGAAAATAAAATATTAAATTTTTATAATGATTTGTTTTAAATCTCTGTTACATTACATGATGGATATGATGAAAACCAGCTTGAATTAACATGAAAGAAATAGAAGCCAAAAATAATTCATAATATTCTATCCAATAAAAACACAATTTATAAGCCCTTTTTTTATTGCAAAACTAATCTATTGCCTTTAAGAAACAACTTCAACCAAATTTGATCTTTGTGTACCAGCCCTTTTATTTTTACTTGATCACTTTCCTGTACAAAAGCTAGATTGAAATTATTGTAAAAATTAACTAGTAATTTGATCGAATCACGAAAGATGACACACAGTTCAAAATCAAATAAACAAGGAAATTCTAATGTCCCATTTTCTCTCTAAGAGAAATTTGTAAATCAGATGACTTTATAACTAAATAATCACATTTGACACTTCAGTTTTGTGATTTAGAGAAGATAAAAAATGTTCACTTCTCAGAACAAAATCAATCAAAATGTCAGTTGACCAAAATCTGCACTTATTTCAAAAGAACTAAACACAATTTTTGCTATTGATGCAGTAGACTGGATGATGACATAGAAAATGCTTTGAAAAATAACCCAAGAGAAAAAGTAAGGATAGAAATTCATCAAATAAGATTTTATCCTTTTTTTTTCTAAATTCAGTTTCTTAAAAGCAGAGGAAGTAAATCAATCTACAATTTTCTCTTTTCTTTCCATTTTTGCTTTTACTGTACATTTATTGTGAAATGTTTTTATGACTAAAATAAATAGATAAGAAATATATAAACTATCCCAGTTCTTAACGTACTTTCTAAATTTCAATTGTTTACAAGAACAAAAAACAATTAGCTCTACACAGGTTATCTCTATAGTAAATTTACAATCTATAAGTATTAGGTTGATGAGGTGAGACTTGGAAATTTTATAGAATCTATATAAATGGCAGAAAGAGAATGCCTATGTTCATCACAATGCAGAGAAAGACAGAGTAAATATATATATCTATATATGTATATATAAGAGGGGAGAAAGAAAGAGAATCTGTTTATATTAGGAAGAAGAGGGTGTATGCTTTTGTAGACAAAAAAGATAAGAGAGAGGGAAAGAGAGAGAGTGTGTGTGTGTGTGTGTGTGTGTATATATATATATATATATATACGTGGTGCATTCAATAAATTTCCAGAATTTTTTGTACAGGCATTTAAAATTGTCATAGACTTTTGAAAATTCAGTATGTTATTGCAATACATCTTATGAGATGACGGACAAATTTTTATGATTTCAGCTTTAAATGAACAGTTACAGCAGCATTGGAATATACCCTACTGATTGTCACAGCTGGTGAATTTCAAAAATGCAATGAGGACACCTAGAAGAACGGTATGCAATAAAACTCTGTTTTAAACTTGGAATGCTTCAGACTACTTTTAGACCATCTTGCATGAATCGAGCATCAGTTTTTGAGTGGCATAAGAGATTCAAGGAAGGCAGGGAGTCTGTGAGGGATCATGAGAGGTGTGGGAGGAGTAAGGAAGTCAATACACCACAGTTGATTGGCCAAAGGGTTAAGGTTACTATGTTGAGGTTTTAAGGGAGTTCAGGAAAAGATTCCATGGGAAGAGGCCAGCACTCTTCAAATCGGGTCAGTGGCATTTCCACGGGGACAATGCACCAGTCCACAACTCCATCCTTGTCACAGACTATTTGACCAAGATTGGTATCAAGACAGTTCCTCACCCTCCCTATAGCCCAGACCTTGCTCCCTGTGACTTTTCGTTATTACCTAAGCTCAGAGGCTATCGTTATGAGACAATTGAGGAGATGAAAGAGACTGTGATGAAGGTCATTGACAAGCTCACACAAGAGGACTTCCATTGGGCCTTCCAGAAGCTGTTGGAATGGTACAACAAGTGCATTGCATCTGGAGGAGATTACTTCGAAGGGGACTAGAGTTTCATGAGCGTACTATCATTAAAAGTGTCCATACGAAAAAAGTCTGGAAACTTATTTAATGATCCTTGTATATATATATATATATATATATATATACACACACACACACACACACACAAATATTTGAGGAGGGAGAGAGAGAGTCTATTTATGTAAAATTGGAGGGAGAGAAAAAGAGATAGAATCTATATACAGAAGAAGGCAGAAATAGAAAAAGCGAGACAGAGAGAGGGTATATATATATATAGGGAAAAGTGAAAGAGAATATATATACATAAGAGCGAAAGGCCATCTATTTACCAATGGAAAGGTAGAAAGAGTGTCTATATGCTTTAGTGGAGAGAAAGAAATATCAATATACATGATGAGAGAGAGAAAGATAATATATATAGGGAAAGAGAAAAAATTCTTTTTAGATAAGGGAGGAGAGTGAGTGTGTCTATGTACACCAGAGGAGAAAAAAAACAGAGACAGATATCTATATGCATGATAGAGAATATGTGTGTGTGTGAAGAGAGAGAGAAATAGAATCTATTTACATAAAGAGAGAGTGTGTGTATCTGTATACCGAAGAAGGAGAAAAGACAGGAAATACACACACACAAGAGGAAAGAGAGAGAGAATCTATTTACATAAAATGGGAAAGAGAGATAGAGAGAGAAAGATTATCTATACACATATGAGGGAGGGAGAGAGAATGTATCTACATAAAGGAGACAGAGAGAGAGAGAGAATCTATTTTCATAAGAAGGGAGGAAAAAGAGATAGAGCGGCTTATATTACTAAAGAGGGATCCCAGGAGTCAGCTTGTATCTACCGTGTGTTCATATGGGTAAAAGGGAAAATGATGTCAAATAATAATTTTTCTATTTAAATCCATATTGACAACTTGAATATTTTCTTTCTTTTCTTTTAATTTCCTCCTTCCAATCTTCTTCACTCCTTTACGCTCTTTCTACACATCATCATATTGAAGATGTGTGTGTCTCTCTCAATGCCTTTATAAACTATAAAATCTTCTTTACAGAATAGCAACTTTCACGGGATGTATATTTACAACTGAACTGGTGACACACAGCAATTTAAAATACTAGTTCAGTTTATATCTATCATGATAAGGTTGATTCTTTAAAATTGTCTTTTCAAATTATACTTGAGTGTTTCTTATGAAACTAAATTATTTGACACTTCTTTTCAATTATAATAAGGAAAAAGTTCTGGGGATCTTTCTGGCCTTTACAATTATTCTCGTTTGTGATGTTTTCTTAGCCATCTCTGCTTTTTACTATTTGCTCATATCAATCAAGAAAAAAAAAAAAAAGAATTTTTGTACAGAATATACACTATTAATGCCAAGTCTATGTGCAGATGTAATTCTACGAACTAATTCATTTGAATAGTGTCCCAAAAGTGACCCTGGAAATTCTTTTTCTTAACATTTTGGGGAATAAATTTTCAACATTCACTCTGAAAACTGGAACAAAAGAAGTCTTACATCAATAAGAGAATATGCCAGAACTACTAAGAAATTAATGACTTATACTTTAACATTTATTTTTCAAAAATTAAAACTTTTCCTGAAAATTCTCTGAATTCTAATCACTAAAAGAATTCTAAAATTGACTGAATGTTGATCTAGTTCTTTGATTGAAAAGTTTTCCTATTGCATCTCAACAATTTAAACTTTCCTGATTTTGATATTTTTTTTCTTCCCCAAGATAAGTACAGAAGAGAAACTGATGAACTAAAGTAAGAATCTATTTTAGATTCATTGTTTCCAAGAATAAAGAAAGCAAGAGTAATTTGTACTTTTATCAAGACTTTATTTTATCAGTTAAATTGGAGTGTAACAAAATCACTCTTTTATATTTAGCATCAAACATTCATTACTTCACCTGGAGTTAAAAGATTTTCATGATGTTACAAGTAATTACACACTGAACAAATTTTGCTCGGACATCAAATTTTAGTAATTTAGCACAGATACTTCTAAAATTATAAATGTTCAGCATTTTCATGCTGAATTTCAATTGTTAATTTATTTTTATTCAATGAACATTCAGCTTACTGGGTGCTCCATAATCCTGACCTTGACACAAATTAAGTATCTCTTCATAAATCACTAATATAAAGATTTGGTGGAAGTCAAATTACTTTAAAATTCATATATATATATATATATATATATATATATATATAACATGTTTTTAATGCTTTTATGCTGGATATATCTGAGCACTTTTTGATTTACCAAACCATTTATTAAAGATTGCTTATATATCCTGCTCTTTATTTTGGATATCCTTGAAGACCAAAACTACATCATAACCAACATCACAATTCCCTTAGTTATTTATGGTATATTCTCAATGATTATCAAATAATCATTTATCAATTTTGATTAAAATATTATGTACTAACAATGTCTCAGTTAAAGGCAAGCTGAGTGAGATTTTCTTGAAAAAGCCCATGTTGTGAATACATCTAAAATCCTGCAATGTGTGTTATATAAAGATTCAATATATGGCATGGATAATTTACCTTCTGGTTTGAACAAAACCAGGTTTAATAATTAATTACTTGGCATTATCGATTTCAAATAGTATTTTCTTATCCTCAATATTAAAAGCCATCCTTTGTGTAATCTTATAGAGAAATCCTTTAAAATAAAAGTAAGTATATTCTTTTAATATACATTCTTATTTATTTTAGTCTTTCTAATGTAATATAAAATTCTATTCCATTAAAACTGAATACTTGCACCTGGCAGAGAGCACATATTTTTGCTGGTATATGTCATAATGAAAGATAAAATCCAAATGATAAAAATACATGAAAAAATGCTGAATGTTACTTTGACAGCGCTGGTTTAAAACCACAAATATTTAAATTATGTCTTCTTAAAGTCAGTTACATAAAGTTTTATGTGTATCAAACAATCATCAGATGGAAATTGGAGAAAAAGTAACTTTTATATACATACACACACACATATATATACATATATATATATATATATATGCATGCACTTACTTACATATATATATTCTCACACACATACACATATACACACATATATACCTATGCATACATACATGATTATACATATATATAAATACATATCTATGTTAGATATTTGACTTTTGACAGACAGCGTAAGTTACGTGGATATCAAAACAGGATGCACCTGTGACTTAAAGTGAACAAAAGACAATAGAAATGCCAAGTGAATTGCGTGGGTGTCATGCTGGAATGGATGTAACATGATATGGTAGGTCCAAGTTATAAAGAGAATTTCTGGGGAAGGAGAGAGAGAAGAAAATAATCATAAAAAAGCAGACAGAGAGTCTACGGGCATGGCCTGCTGATCTCTGAGGGACTCAGATCAAAGCACTCAATGTGGGTCAGCCAGTCATTGGTGAATGACTACGGTAATTAAAAATGACCAGAAAGAAACAGAGATCCCAAATCTTCTGTGCAGTTGTGGAACCAGCAGAAACGGATATGTTCTTCCCTCCGCCACCTGGTGGGAGTAAGAAGAAGACTCGGGTTAGTTGGCTTGGAGAGGTGATGAAGTAAAGATGGGAGTGAACACTAGCAGGAAAATTTGAAAATAGTCGAAAGTTGCAGTCTCGATTTTGGGGTGGGCTCCAAAAAGGGGGTCTCACACCAGACGCAAACTTTTGAAGAAACTAGCAAACAAGCACGTTAGAACTACAACAGAAAACCAGGAAGAAAATTCCGGGTCTGTATCTGCCCTCTTTCTCTTCATGACATGTTTCTCTTTGTCCAGTTAACACGGGCGACTCAGTTTTCGTATTCTCTTTCTTTCTCCCGACGACTACATAAAAAATCTAGTAGCGAATAAACTTTTGTGTTATTGAACTAAGACAGCATTTTGTGTGTTCATCAACTTTTGACACATTGAGCATACAACAGGGTCCGACTACTACTTAAGTCGTAGCGATACAGCCATTAACACGTTGGAGCACGTGGTAGAACAACGTCAATTTGGTACCGTTATGGTACACGAAGAGTGATTATGAGGTGCTTGGGCATCCGGAAAAAATATATAACGATGAAAGATTTTCGATCCCGGGAAGAGAGAGAGAGAGAGAGAGAGAGAGAGAGAGAGAGAGGGGGGGGGAAGGAAGGGAACTATCAGAAGAGAAAATAGACATCACGCTGCTCTGGAGGCTTGCTGTGGGCCAGACTGCCCAGGGTTGAGAAGTAGAGAAAGGTCTGAAATGTAAGAGACTCACAAAGTCAAAAATAGAAATGTTCCCAAATAGTAGAGCCTTGCGAAGGCTCCACAGTTGAAAAACAAATAGAAGCTAAGATGGTCAAATGCAGAGAAATGTGAAGAAACAAGCTAAGTTGAAAGCAGGTATGATCCTGAATTATAGAAGCTGAGATGAGTAAATGTTTGTGTTTGACCTGTAATAGTCTCTCAAAAGAAGAATGAAGAAGAAACGACAATGATTAAATGTTTTAAATCGGCCCTGTAATAGTCTCGTGAAAGCAGAACGATGAGAAGCAATTCACAAAAAATTCCGTATTTCACTCTGTGTGGGTCTTGGCGCTTCCCGACTCACTCCTCACGCAACTAAGTTTGTACTTTTCGAAATAAACGAGAAAAGAAGATTATATCTTTATACATAGATGCTGTCTATCCTTCTTCCAGAATACAACATATATATATATATATATATATATATATATATATATATATATATATGTGCGTGTGTGTGTGTGCACATATATATATATATATATACACACATACATACATACATATATGTATACACACACACATATATATATATATATAAATATTTATAAGTACAAACACACGCATATATGTACACACATATTTATATAGGCATACACACATATAAACATGTATGTATACGTATATATATATATATACAATTATATGTGTACATTCACATCCACATATATATACAATTATATATGCATACGCACACATATAATTATGTATACATACACGCACACACACACACATATATACATATACACATATGCAAATATAAAAGTAGTTTAATTATTTGCCACGTTAGCCTGTCAGGTGGTAAAAAGTTGAGAGTCTGTCAACGAAGGGTAGAAAGCAAGGTCTGCTTTAACATAGATTCCATTTGTCAACCAGGAACGGTGTAAAATTTACAATTAACTAAGTGATTGTTAATTGGTTTCCGCGGTAGAACAGAAGCCTAGAATCGGTTTCTTTCCGAAGGAAACAGAAAAGTTGCTGAGTTCTCCCTACTCAATATGAGTAAGTCTTGGAAGACATTTTTTTAAGAAGAAGAGACAGTAGAAGAAATTTGACGAAGCCATGGAGAAATACATTCAACTGTAAGAGTAAAGAAAATTATTCACTACCTGTGAAAAGCACGCGCCAGAAGTTTGAAAAAAAGAAAGGAAAAAGAAAAGAAAATTTTGAATTAAGACACCATATTGGTATTTCCATAGAAAAAATTGTTTTTGCATGGTACCACTTTTTATTTGTTTCGGTCCAACGGTGAGTAAGTCCATTTGACTTTCCAATTCTATCCTTTTATTTCATTCTTTGTGTTAAATCAAATGCTGTGTTTTTATCTCAACTATGCACGGCGAAATTCGTGCAATGTCGGTGAAAACGTACTTGTTGAATTAATTTCCTTCGAAATAAATTCTTTTTAATGGGATAAAATTGTTTTGTTTGTTTCTGAAATACAGTAGTTTTTTTATGTTATTAGCTAAGTTACTCCTCCCTTTCTCATGTTCTTATACGCCTTTTTTATTATTTTTCTATCTCTTCCATTTCCTATGAAGATTCTCTTGGACCAGAACATTGAAGGTTTTGTAAACTTCCCTCTCCTCGTTTTTGAACCGACGAGTGACAAGCTCGGGGTAATTCGAAAGATATGTTCATTTTAAAAAAGAAAAACGAAAAAATGATAAAACTTTTAACATAGTATAACCATTAGCAGCGTTCTGTTTCAAATCTATACGACAGAATTAGTGTTCGAAATTTATCTGAAAGTGTAACGAATTTTTTTTTTCGTTGCTGTTTGTAATTTAGGAAGAATTATGATCGAAATTATGATTGAAAAAACATTAAAAGTGTGAATAAATATAAATAATGAATAAAACATAATTAGTTTAAATAAGGGATTTTGTAACTTCTTAGTACTAGTTTGACTAAATAAGGCGATAAGTTAAAAAACAAAGGTCTTTGTTTGCTGGCATTATTATTGGAAATAATGCAAGATTTATCTAATTCTTAGGGAGTATCTTCGTGATGTAATAAACTGCGGATTTGCAGTAAGCGAGTTCGAACTCCGGTTGCGCTATTACGTTCACTTTCGGACAAATACCCTTGAGGGGAAAGATATGAACCCCCTCATCCTCCCAGCTAAATAGTACCACTGCTGTTCTTCTCGAAGGATAAATATGGCATTATATTATCCAGAAAGGTTGATCTGCCAAGAAACCAAACCAAACAAATTTTTATTACTGTTTATCAATAAAAATTTCGTAATCTTTAAAGATAAAATTGTGATCAGTTTCTAAATAATGTTTTTACTAACGCGTTTTATCATAATCGATTTTTGTTTCTTGTGTTCGTAAATTCGTTTTTGCATTGATCCTTGAAGTTGCACCCACATATTTTCTATACTTCCTAATCACTGGATTGACAAAACAACCGCATCAAATTTTCTATAGTTCTTGTCATTCTCATTATTGATTATATCTTTAATTGTTTTTTGAGAGTTTGTAACTGTTTTGATTCCAAAGTCGCTCAAGTTTTTTCGATTATGTTAATGGTTGGATTATAGGGTAAAATAGTATATCTGTCTAATAGATTATAATTGGAAAATTGTTGTCAGAAATTTTTGGAAAACTTTTGCGCTTTATTTTTATTAAGGATTTAGAATTTTGAAGTTGGGCAAAAGAGTGTTCCATTGTGCAAAGGAGAGTTTATCATATAAAATTTTGGGGTGCAAATCGTAAAGTCTTTATGCTAAAAATCTATGATTATTCCTCTTTTTATTTTGTATGACCAAGTGAATAAAAATGGATATGGTTATTTTTATTGGTAATTTTATGGTAAACTTTTGATTATAATTTGTTGTTCTTATTATCATTATGGTTGGTTTAATTCTGTTTCATTTATCCGTAGTTTTTTCGAGTCGTAATTTTGTGGATATATAAGCAAAATATCATCTATATAACAGAAATTTACGACTGGTCCTCACTTACCAAAAGATGGTTGTTGCTTGTTTGGATTTTATGGCATATCAACCCTTGCAGGTAATTTAATGCCTAATCCACTTTTATAAAAATAATCAGTTCTTTTTGAAACAATTCAGTTTAGCACGAGTACACTTTTTAATTGTCATAAACATTTCTATTTAAAACTATTCAGTTTAGCCAAACAGTTCTAATTCAACCAATTCAGTTTAATATAAGTATAGATTTTGTTTACACACAATTCAATGTCAAAATAGTTCAATATTAAACAATTCAGTTTTGCGTAAGTACAGTTTCAATGTCAAAAACAGTCCCATTTCAAACAATTCAGTTAAACATAAGTACGCAGTTTAGTTCTATTTAACTCATAGATGGGGCCTTATCAGGTGCTACCACTCCAGTCCAAAGTGAACCTGGAATCGATGGCGATAAAGGGGTGTTCTGCATTCCCCAAAGCTCCAGCATCACTTGAACGTCACCACCAGATTGTTTAGTGTCATAATTAGGACACTCGTTGGGGGGTCTTACCCTTCAGCAGACGTGCAGTCGGGGTATTCTACAGCCTCAGCCGACTAGGCAAAACACAGATTTAAATGTAAAAACAGTTTTATTTCCGAAAATTCAGTTTAGCATACGTACGCCGTTTAGATGTTAAAACAGTTCTATTTGAAGCAAAAACAGTAAACTCAAGAAACCACGGTTTATTTGACCCATACATAGAACCCTATCAAGTGCTACCACTCTGGGTCAGAGTGGACCTGGGAGTGATGACAATAAAGGGGTGCTCCGCATTCCCCAAAGCTCCAGCATTACTGGAACGTCACCATCAGATTGTTTAGAGTCGTATCCAGAATACTTTTTGGAGGAGTCTTACCCCTCTGCAGAGATGCAGTCGGTGTATTCTACAGCCCCAGCCAACTCGGCAATCACTTACCAATAAAGATATTTGCAATAAATATACAGTAATTGTAAGAAACGAATTTGATACTCTTCAGATATCAGGAAATATCTGATACACATATCCTGCATGACGAATATGACATGGAAGTAGCAGTGGCGGATACACACTCGCATATTTTTAGATCAATTAGCGAAGAACACAGAGTGGAAAATTAAAAAAAAATAGGATACAAAACTCACTTGTAGAAAACTTGTTCTTGAAACAAAAATAGTGAAGGGTTAAAATGAAATAGGTGGTTTCTAGAGCCTGATTGGACAGAATAGCCACTTGCCGGTATTAACTACGTCCACGTAGTAGAAATCTAAATGAACTTGTCCCACGCAAAAATAAATCTTTCATTTGGAGCCGGTCACGTGATTAGGAAACCTATTCATCTCACGCTCTTGACGGCAACATTTTCTCAGACATTCGCTGATTCTCAGACCTCTCAGAGAGCCACGCACAGCTTCAGATAGCCGAATATGGAAGAACGCAGAGCAAGAAAAATCACATTCATAGTAATAACAAAATTTCTGTCTTCTCTATTTCTTAGGGCCTTCAATGTCTCTTACAACACATGTAAACACCAAAGCCTTAAAACATATGTATGTAAATACAACTTTGTCACTCTCACTCTCTCCCTGTCTTGATTACCGCGAAAACACGTACACATATATGTTCAAGCAACACTCACTCCTATTCATCTCACATATTTGTGCTATATACACCCAAACGCATTTATATATACTTGATAAACATATACAAACATTGATGTTTTTGTACTAATATTTGCTCACTTGTTGAGTCTTGTTATCACATTAAAAACATTTGTTTTTACATTCTCACTGTTATAAAATTTCTTTATCTCTGCGTTGTTAATAGAAATTGTGTTGTAAATTGTGGGACCGATACTCAAAGTCTTACTTCTCACAAAAGTTTGACAACAACTCATCATCTACACGTACATCACAACCAAACCAAGAGGTGAGTATAGAATTTCATGGGAGTCACGAGTGATTAGGAAAAAACGAGATAACATGAAAATAACACCCCAACTTAATAAAAGAAACCCAACAAATTCCAACGCTTAAGAACTTAAGAAAGCCCTGAGAGAACTAACACATATCAAAAAGAACAAAAAGAATACATTCAAAGGCAAATCAATAAAACAAGAAACTCGGTTGAAAATAAGCAATCACAAATAGCTTGGAAGAAAATAAATGAAGTGTGCAAAAGGAAGAGCACTTCGAGAGAAAAACTAAAAGCTGTCAGTCAAAAAGAATGAATACAAATGTGGAAAGAACATTTCAAGAATCTGCTTACAAACTTCCCTAAAGTTACTGATAAACCTATCACAAAAATTATTTATAGCCAAGTAGACATCCAACTTGGACAGTTTATTAAGGAAGAACTTAACGTAATACTGACCAAAATTAAAAGCTGAAAAGCTGCAGGCATTGATAAAATATCCCCATAAGTAGAGAAGACAAGGAAATTTGATAACTTCTTTGATTTTGTAGGGTGATGGACAAAAGGCTGCATCCTCCCCTTCCCTAAGAAAGGTGGCCTCGGAATCACCCAGAACTACAGACGCATAGCTCTTACTTCTTTAGCCACTTAGTTATACACTACTCTGCTTCTCAACCGTATCAAACCTGAAATTGTGAAAATTCTTAGAAAAAATCAGAACGGTTTTCGGGGAAATCGATCTACAACATCACAGAATCTGATAATTCGTTGAATCATCGAAGAAATTCATGCAAAAAATCTCGAGGCAACATTATTGTTTGTAGATTTCTACTTGGTATTCTATTCCAGACAAAGAGGGAAGTTGGAGCAAATACTTCTTGAATATGGTCTCCCCAAAGAAACAGTTACCACTATGATAATGCTTTATAAAAACAGGAAAGCAATGGTTCGCTCACCTGATGGAGACACGGATTTCTTCGACACTGTCGCTGGAGTTTTGCAAGGAGATAAATTAGCACCAATATTTGTTTATAATCTGTCTAGATTACGTATTTCGAACATTGACAAAATGAAGAAAAGAAACTGACTTTACGCTAAAAAAGAAAAGAAACAGATGATATCCCACTGAATCTATAACAAACGCAGACTATGTGGATGATCTAGCACTTCTTGCAAATACACCTACCCAAGCTGAATCCTTACTGGAGCAGGCAGCAGAAGACATTAACCTCCATGTGAATTCAATTAAAACAAAGTACATGTCTTTTAAACAAGAAGGGGCCATTGCTACTACATGTGGCGAGCATTTGAAATTAGTTGACAAGTTCACTTGGTAGCAGTGTCTCATCTACTGAATGTGATGTTAATATACACCTAGCAAAAGCATGAACTTCAATCAATAAGCTATCGATCATATGGAACTCTGATCTAACGATAGAATAAAACGGTTTGGTTTGGTTTTATGGCATATCAATCATTGTAGGCTATTAAATGCCAACTCCTTTTTATACATATATATTAAATATATGATTTCTAAACATATTTTGTAGATAACATTTTTAAACAAGTCTGAGCGCATTTTTTTTGTACACAGTTAAATTGTTTCAGTTATTTCTATCTAAGAAGAATAATTCAATTTACTTTTTCAATTTCTATTTCAAATAATTCAATGTAGCATAGGCACATAGTTTTTTGTTTACACACAGTTGAATTTTAAAACAATTCTATTTCTAACAATGCAAATTAGTACAAGTATACAGTTTAAATATCAAATATTTATATTTGATCCATTGATAGGACCCTATCAGGTGCTACCACTCTGGGGCAGAGATGACCTGGGAGTAATGGCAATGAAGGGGTACTCCACATTCCCCAAAACTCCAGTATTACTGGAGACTCACAATCAGATTGTTTAGTGTCATATCTAGGACATTCATCAGAAGATTCTTACGCCTCTACAGAGATGGAGTCGGTATATTCTGCAGCCCCAGTTGACTAGGCCAAAAATAAAATGTGATTTCTTCCAAGCAGTGGCTATGTCAGTACTAGTGTATGGATGCACCACACTGATGCAAACAATGCATAGAGGAAAAGCTAGATAGGAACTACACAAGAATGCTACAAGCCATTTGAAAAAATCTTGGAAACAATAGCTGTACCTTCCATTTTAAAACCTATTCAAGTTAGTCAAACAAGACTGCGGGACACTGCCGGAGAAACAAGGACGAACTCATCAGTGACATTCTTCAACAAACTCCTACACATGGACATGACAATGTTAGCCAACTAGCCAGAATTATATTTATATCTCTTTGGTGCAGACACGGGATGAATTTTGGCTGACCTACCAGGAGCGATGGATGATAGGGACAGATAGATAGAGAGGGAAATCTGAGCTGTCAGGGTGACTTGATAATAGTGATAGCAGAAATAAAGAGGATCTTTAAGTATTATTCATTTCAAAGGACCAAATACGAGAAATTCAAGAAACAGACATGCAAGAACCCCTCACTAAGGGGCGAGCCCATGATTTTTGTTCATAAAAATACCATTATATTGAAAAAAAGGTATGTGAGGTTCAAATTTTAATTATTTTGTTAAAAGGTAAAGGCAATGTAATGTTTGTTTTCTTGAGGCGATTTTGAAAATGTTTTATGCACTTATGTACAGAAATATTGGTGCATAATGATTTTATGTCAAGACTAGTTAAAGATTCGTTTTCTACATTTATATTATTTCTTTTGTCAAGTAGATTACCAGAGTTCTTGATAGGCAAATTGTTAATAGTGCCGAAAGGAGGAGTTAACATTTTGAGTAAAAATTTAGGGGCCAGTTTCAATCCCCCAAATCAGTATTGATAAAGGAATTTCAGGTTTGTGGATTTTTGGAAGTTTATAAATTTTTAGTTATAGGGTGGTAATCAATTAATGAAAGATTTATTTCCTTTTCTAATTATTTTTATATGACTTCTTGAAAATATTTATATTTTTAGTTATGGTTTGTTGTGTAATTTGTTGATAATTATTTTTGTCATCCAATGATTCTATAGCTTTGTTATTGTATGGAGTTTCGAATGTAATCGCATTCGCCAGAAATGATGAGATTGTTATTCTTAAAAAAACAACAACCTATGAATGCAGCTCGGCTTCTTCTAAATAAATCATGGTCATCAGCATAAATATTAGTGGTCAAAGAAATTAGTTCTTGTATGAATCCTTTACTTAACTCAGAATCATTGTGTCTATAGTTTGTTTATTAAATTTACTATATTCTGGTTTTTCAAACCTGTGGTGAATTTTAAACCCAATTGAAGAGTTTCTATATTGACAATGCTGAGTTTAAAGTCTAATGAATTCTGGACAAAATCATTCCTTTTAATGTGTTTCAAATTGCTGTTGTTTGATGAAAATTGTAGTTTTTGTTTTCATTGGGAAATGGGAACATTATTTGGCCCAGATATTTCCATACTGAGTTTCTTGGCCGTTTTGTGGCACATACATTTTTTTTTACATAGATATAATCTCAACTGTCCAATGTTTTCAAAAGTCAAACCGACTACAAATTCAAGATTTTTAACTGGATTCCAGAAAAAATGTGGTGAGAGGATCGGTGAACATTAGATATGCTAATACGTATTACTTTCTCATATATATGTACAAACATGATTTGATTGAGTTTTTTTGTTTAATAGCATATCAACCTTTATAGATTATTTAATACCTAAACTATTGACACAGAAGAACAGTGGTGGTACTATTAAACCTATAGTTCATGAAGTAAGAGAGTTCATGCCTTTCCCGTGGGTATTAGTCCAAAACTGAACACAATAGCATGACTGGAGTTTCCGTTCACTTGCAATAATGCTATACGTTAACCACTACATCACAAGGAACCCCTCATATATATACATATATATATATATTCAACTGACCAACTAACATGATAATGTGATGATGTTTTGATGAATCAGAGCTCTCCCAAATTATAAAACCTGTCTTAAAACTTTCTGAAGTATAGTTGTTGGTGAAACACAGCACTGTGTCAGTGCAACATCTTTCATTCTCCCCAGACTTTCAGCACTTTGTAACTTTTTCTTGTTTCCTAAACTGAAAATTCATCTCATCAGTAAGATTTGAGGACATTAAAAGAAATACCATAATGCTAACTTACACTACATCAAAAGAGTTTGGTTGGTGTTCAATGGCATATCAACCCTAGTGGGTTATTTAACGTAGATTTAATTCCAAAGGAACTGTTCTTAAAAAAAATCATGTTTTTGTTATTGCACTTTTCTGTGATGTTAAATACAGCTTCAGTCTCAATACTTTTGTAATATACCTTGCTTTTATATATATATATATATATATATATATATGAAATGACAGATATTTGAGGTATAAGCTTTCTTTTAGACATACCACACTGAAAACATTCAACAAAAAATTCACTATAGTGATTATTTTATTCTTTCTGTGTAGATAAAATGCAAAATTCACTATTTGAATAAAAATACATTTTATCAATAAAATTTAATGTTGATGGTTGTATTTCAATGAATTATGAATGAAAATGGTAAAAAAAAATATAGATGTTTATAAACAAAATGTGATGGCTAATAAATTTTATAAGGCAGTTATAGAATATCTTCAAACACCATTCTTTAAGTCAGTTTGCATGCACATAATTTATAGATATGACACTTTCTCTTTCTTTCTTTTATATATATACATGTATATATGTTATAATAGAAGAAGAGCAAATAAGAAAAGTTCGTGGGTAAAAAGAGAGCTTGATGCTGTCATTTGAGAACAGGTATAGAACCAAGAAGTAGTAGAATTATGGATACAAAGTCCATTACTTTAAGTTTCATGTTCTTCACAATCTTCAGATAAAAACGAGGCAAATCCAGTGTTTTTATAGTATGTGGTATTGTCACACGATAAGATATTAGTACACATGATATTTACATTGAAACAAAAAATTTAAACAAAAAGAATGATAAAAACTTCATAGATCTGTGTGTGTATGTGCATGCGTGTGCCTGTGTGTGTGTGTGTGTGTGTGTGTGTGTGTGTGAAAGCTCATAGTAAGTAAAGTTGGCGACCATAGTCGAGGGTGACCCAAAGGCTCCCTTTTCATTAACTACAACACTGAGGTGTAGGAGAGTGCGCTACTCCATTCCTTAGATTGTTCACTTTATTCTTGAGCCATACCTCATAATGCTGAGAGTTAAGCAAGGTGGCATCAGGTACCATTTTTTGAATTTTTGATATGACTCGACCTGGGATTGAACCCCGGTCTCCCAGACCATTGGTGAACACTACTCATTTGGCCAATGCTTGCATTATTTAAGTAAATGACAAATGTAGAAATAAGTATATTTATATTTAACAAGAATTACATGCAATAGGATAACGCTGAACTTCTGTTAAGAAATCTTTAATAAGACTGTGCCCTCATCTCAAACATTTGGAGGAAAAAGTAGCCTAAAATATCAACTCCATAAAATCTGTGAGCAAGTTTCATTTTTAGCTGTATTTTCACTTTTAATAGGAATATTTCCATATTTATAGTTAAATGAGCTGATAACAAAATGCCTATTCATATTGTTTGGTTTCTTTGTCTAATGACATATCAACCTTCATGGGTTATTTAATGCCAAAGCCATCTATGTAGAAGAACAGAAGTGGTAGTATTTAACCCATAGCTGTGGGTGGATGAGAGAGTTCACACCTTTCTTTGCTCAGTCAGCTGGGGCTGTAGAATATACCGACTGCACCTCTGCAGAGCTGTAAGACCTCCCCCCAAGGAGTTACCTGGATATGACACTACACAATCTGATGGTGAGGTTCCAGTAATATAGGAAGTTTGGGGAATGCCGAGTACCTCTTCATTGTTATTACTCCCAGGTTCACTCTGACCTGGAGTGGTAGCAGCTGATAAGGGTCCTATCTATGGGTCAAATAGAACTGAACTGCATTCTATTCATGATTAGGTTGGTTAGGCTTTATGTCAGATCAACTTTTGTAGATTATTTAAAACTAAATCCTCTATACATACATATCAAATATATGATTTCTATATACGTTTTGTAGATAACTCTTTAAACATTTGTTTGCACACAAATAAATGGTTTCAAGTATGGCTATATAACCCAAACAATTCAATTTAACATCAGCAATTTGTTTGCACACACTAAAATGGTTATGAATATGGTTTGTAAGTGAAGTGTTTGTAGGTTGTAGATTATGAAATGATACCAATTTTTCTGAAACACCTAATATATAAAAAAACAAGGAGTTCTCTTATTTTGTTTAAAGTCATTAATGATCTTATTTCATTGTTGTTGTGTTGTTCAGGATCATGACAACAATTTACAATCTGGCCCAAATCTTTCCTGCCAAGACAAAGCAACAAAATCCTTATTCCACAGAAGTGCTTTAAGATAATTCTTTCATTTTGGCTTTTCAGTAAATCATACCGAATGGAGTTGAATACTTCTCCAGAAGACCTAACTGAGGCTTGAATAATATTTCTGCTGTTCTTCAAATATGGCTTTGGCATTAAATAATCCATGAAGGTTGATATGCCATTAAACAAAGAAACTAAACCAATCCTCCAGAAGATGGCAGTTTCTTCCTGAAACACATTCCTCTTGTATAAACCTTGATGACAGGAGACAAAACAGAAGAAACAGTAATCAAAGGTATTAGTCTTACTAAGCTCACAGCTATGATATATCACCCCCCTCACTGTATAGGAATGTAATTATTTTGTCTTACAGGTTCCCTTTCTAGATCAACAGTAGGTTCTTAGAGTGGAATTTCTAGAATCCTATTGCCTGGTTTTGAATTCCCAACCATTTTGAATTACGAACTCTTTTCTTTACCGAAAGGGTTATAGTTTTCCCTACTGTCAACTCATTATTGGTGGAAGAAGAGAGAGGTTAATGTCCTTCTTTTCTAGGTGGGTTAGTGTAAAGGGAAACAGACTTGTTTAGAATTTGAACGCAGTTCATTGAGATTCTTTCCTTCAAAAATAACAATCGTACTGACTGTACATCTTGTGGAATTCTTTCTTGTCATGTAAAATGTCTGGGAATTTTGTATGTATTGACCCATTGAGTATAGTTTTGGGATTTGTGATGAGAGCATATTCATAAAAAAAAAAGAATTAGAAGAAATTTTATTACTTTAAAGAGACAATAGAAGAACAAGGGAAAACATGTTGTCTCTTTGAATTCTAGTTGAAAACTACCATAATGGTTTCCCTAACAGAATAAAAAAGATGGATAAGTACACTTTTGCTAGGTAGTTGGTTTTACAATATGTCAATCTTTGTTGGGTAATTTAATGCCAAAGTCATTCTACTCTAGGCACCACTAACTGATCATGATACATTAGTGGATCAATAAATATGCACAAAACAAACTTGATTAAATTATTTCCACAGTATTTCTATTGTAAAAACCATTTTTAGTGTATTTTTAGAACAAAAATCATTTCTAATGCATTTTTATAGAAAAAAATCATTTTCAGTGCATTCTTATAATAAAAATCATTGCTAATGCATTTTTATAGCAGAAATCATTTCCAATGCATTTTTATTCTAAGAGTCATTTCAAATGTATTTTTATTGTAAAAGTCATTCCCAATGCATTTTATAGTAAAAGTCAATTCAAATGCATTTTTATAGTAAAAGTCATTTCAAATGCATTTTTATAGTAAAAGTCATTTCAAATGCATTTTTATAGTAAAAGTCAACTGAAATGCATTTTTATAGTAAAAGTCAACTCTTATGCATTTTTATAGTAAAAGTCATTTCAAATGTATTTTTATAGTAAAAGTCATTTCAAATGTATTTTTATAGTAAAAGTCATTTCAAATGTATTTTTATAGTAAAAGTCATGTCAAATGCATTTTTATAGTAAAAGTCAAGTCAAATGCATTTTTATAGTAAAAATCATTTCCAGTTCAATCTGATGAAATAAAACCTAAAATATTAAGATAGTTATCATCAAATGAAATTTTATCAATGCAACATGTAAATTGTTAGAGAAATGTATAGGATATGAAATGATTCCACATATTTTGAAAAAAGCAATTGTAATCCTTAAAATGGTTTGATACATTTTAAAGCAATTTCTCTAACAAGTATCTTGTGTAAAGTATTAGAAAAATTGCTTAGAAATTACTTTAAATTTTATTGGGCATGAAATAAATTGTGATCGATATGGTTTCAGCCCTTATTGCTGGGGCTGTAGAATTCACTGATTGCATCTCTGCAAAGGAGTAAGACCTCCCCCTCTGCATAACAAGTGCTCAAAGTATGACACTAAACCATTTGATGGTGAGGTTCCAGTCCATGAACTTTGGGGAATGTGGAGTACCAGGTCATTGCTATTACTCCCAGGTCAACTCTGACCTGCAGTGGCAGTACCTATTAGGGTCAAACAGAGCAATGTGGTCAAGGAGTTTGTTTTGATGATAGATTTAAAGCTGACAATCATATTTTCTCTTGTATCAAGGGAAAATGGAATGATTGACTGGATGGTTAGAAGTTTTATTTCAAGGGAAGCAAATATTTGAAAAATATATAAAAACCCTAATAAGAACACATACAGAATATTGTACTCATGCCTGGGCTCCAGTGTCTAGACAAGGAAAATGAATTTGTTTGGTTTGATGGCATATCAAACATGGTAGGGTATTTAATACCAAATCCTATTTATACATATATATTAGATATATATGATTTGTATATACATCCTGTTGATAACATTTTTAAACTAGCCTGAGCTCAATTTTTTGCACACAGTTAAACGGTTTCAAGTATTGCTATCAAATACGAATAATTCTGTTTATGATCAATCATTTGTTTGCATACAGTTAAATGGTGTCAAGTATAGCCATGTAACAGTAACAATTTAACATCAGTCATTCATATGCACACATTTAAATAGAAATATATGATATGTAAGTGATTAGGTTGTCAATGATTTTATTTTTAGATGAGTTACGACTCATTTTTTTACACACTACTCATGCTATTATTTCTACACAGTTAAATGATTTCAATTATTGCTCTCCCACACTAATAATTCTATTCAATATTAATCATTTGTTTGCAGACAGTGAAGTGGTTACAAGTATTGCTATTTAACACTAATTATTCTATTCAACATTACTCATTCATTTGCACACAGTTAAATGATTCCAAGTATTTCAATCTATTATAAACAATTCAATTAAACATCAGTCATTTGTTTACACACATTTAAATGATCAAACAGTTCTATTTCTAACAATTCAAATTAGCATATCATTTGTTTGCACTGAATTTAAATAGTCAAACAGTTCTATTTGATCCATCAATAGAACCCTATCAAGGGCTAACACTCTGGGTCAGAGTGGAGCTGGGAGCAATGGCAATGAAGGGGTACTCCACATTCCTCAAATCTCCAGCATTACTGAAGCCTCACCATCAATTAGTTTAGTGTCATATCCCAAACACTCATTAGGAGAGTGTTACCCCTCAGTAGAGATGCAAGCAGTGTATTCTACAGCCCCAGCTGACTGGGCAGATGAAATGAAAGTGTAATACTGAGATTCGAAGGCATACAAAGAAAAGCGCCAAAAATGATTAAATAAACAAATAAAAACTTTCAGTTGTCTGGAAAAATTAATTAAATTATTTCTTATTCTTCTTTCTAGTAAAGTTGTTAATCCTTATTTCTCTAAGACTTTTAAAATAATTAATTGAATTTGTAATTCTTTCAGTATTTCTTCTTGAACTGGAAATTTACTGTGGAGTCACATTTTAATAACGAAGTCTACAAACCAATTGGATTTTTGGTTAATAAAGTAAAATATTTTGAAGCAAATTGCCTAATTAGATCGCTATTAGCGATAGTGAAGCAGATTTTAAAACTAAATTTGATGATCTCAGAAAAAAAGATCCGAAAAGGAATTAAAGAGGGTAATTTTGGGAATTATCAGCTGAATTATTTTAACAGAATTTAATCTCTATATAGATATTGTATAAAAATTGTATATATTCTTTGCAATGATACTTTTTTTTTTGTTGATCTAAAAAGACAGTAAAAAGGCAAGATGACCACAAAATCATTATAATAATAATAAATTTTTATGGTAAAAAGAAATAATTATATAAATGCTCAAAACTGTATAATATTAAAGTGAGCATTTACCTTATTTAAATGATGTATTGAAACGGAAACAATTGTTTTTCTGACAAAGGAAGTCTACAGATAATTTTCCTGCATGATAATGCCCATCGTTATTTTGCTAATATAATGCAACAAATAATTGTTGGGCTGAGATGGGAGGTGCTTCCATATGCAGAAGATTCTCCAGACTATTGTTTCCTCTTTAATTAATGGTTCCAATAAATTCTAGAGATAGAAAAAATCCTGCAAGAATTCATTGAATTAAGATCCAATTTTTTTTCATGATAGAATCTACAATTTAGCTGAAAGATATAAGTACATAGACATTAAATGAATATATTTTGATGACTGAATAAAGGTTACTTGAATTCATATAAGATTTTATGAAAAGTTTTTTGAAGCTTTTGTATCTGCTTAATATGATAGAAATACGTAAATTAATGCTATAATTATTGTCTTAATAAATAGAATCAGGAACTCAGGTTCAAATCCTGGATGCTGTTGGTATTTCACTTCATGTTTAATCCTTTGGGAAAGGTTGGGATCCATTGTTCCCCCTCAGCCATGGGTTACTAGTAGGGTAGATTGGGTTCTTTAGCCTTGGTTAGGAAACTGGACTAAAATAAGGAAAACTGAATTTACTCCAGCTATAACTCACTTAAAAATTGATTGCGTCACATCATGTTCATGGTGGAAGGGTTGGGTAGATACATACACAAACTAAATAATATATTTTGATGAGTGAATAATAATGCCCTCAATTTCCATGAGATTTTATTGAAAGATTTTTGAACTTGACTGATCTCTCTGATAAAGTCAAATGGGATTTCTTCCAGGCTGTAGCCATGTCTGTACTACTGTATTGTTGCACCACTCAGACTAACAAAATGCCAGGAGAAAAAGTTGAATGGGAACTACACAAAGATACTGCATGCTGCTTTGAACAAATCCTGGAAGCAGGACCCTACAAAACATCAGTTGGATGGTCACCAACCTTCCACCTTACAACCCACCTAAGTAAGATGAGCAAGACTGCTTAGGAAGTAGGAATGAACTCATCAGTGACATTCTCCAATGGACTCCTACAGATGGACACGCCAGTGTTAGCTGACCAGCAAAATTCATCACTTTTCTGCAAACATTGGATGTCATCAAGAAGACTTGCCAAAAGTGATGACTGATAGGGATGGATGGTGATAGCCAGGTGAATCTGTGCAGTCAGCATGGTATGGTGATTTCATGCCTTCAATTCTATATCAAGCAATGCATTCAAGTTAATTTTTGCATGAAAAGTTGGTTTGTATTTAGACTTTTCCTTCTCTTAGACTAATTGCTCAAGCTGAAGAGTCCAGTCTACTCAACTATTATGTGATGGATTCATGCCTTTCCCAATGGCCTCAGAGTAAATACAATAGTTTTGTCAATAATTTGAACTCAGATCACCAGGTCCATTTTCTATATATATTGAGTAAGGTATTATCATCAATAAATCTACTAATAGGATTGTCAGCAACACCTAGCCAAGCTGATGAAGAAGAAAATGGAAACTCTAGTAAAGCACCAGTAGCTACTTTAATGTCTAGACTTTTTTTTATTTCTGTAGTCAAACAAGATATGTCAAAAGTAGGTGCCCAACCAAACAAAGTTGGTGTAACTTGGTGTTGGAAGAGGTTGAATTATGCTTGGGTTTTTAAATAATCTCAATCAGATTGACTGCTATTCTTGCAATGACATCAACTGTTTCTCAAAACCTATTAAAAAAAATGTTCTTATTGACATTAAATAGACAAAAAGGAAAGCAGCAAAAGCTTAATTAGATATCGATAGCTCACAAAGTTTTTGATGACATTCCTTAATAAAAAAAAAAAAAAATTCTTGCATAGAAGAAGATTATCTTAATGGCTTTTATTTCTCAGCATTCTGAAACTACGAATAGTATTGCAAATATCCTGCCATGTTTATATGATGTCCAAAAAGTTCAGGGGATTATCAGAAAAGATTTTGTAAAAATTGGACGCAGTATTTTGATGTTGATATTAGTACACACGGACTTTTGCCCAGTTGGTTTAGAAAATACAGATAGATTTCTTTATGGAAGGGTAAGAGCCCCACTCTGTCAAAAAAATTGGTGTTCTGTGTATGATATTAAACTGCATCTGATGGTGAGGCTCCAACTGTAGAGTACCCCTTTACAGTTATTACTCCCAGTTCCACTCCGACCCAGAGTAATAGCACCTTTTATAGTCCTATCTGGTATTACTTTTTATAGCCTTATCTATGACCCAAATAGATCAGTATGAAAATTATTAGAGTTGGATAGGAATACTTCAAACTATCTGCATAAACTAATAGTTATTGTGATTAGACAATAAAAACAAATGTGATTAAAAATGATTGTTATGGAATAGAAAATTTAAGTTTTGGTTAAGTTTCTTTGTTTAATGACATATCAACTTTTGTGGGTTAATAATGTCTAAGCCATCTTTATAGAAGAACTCTAATGGTGCTATATAACCTTTATCTTGAGGGATAATGGGATTCATATCTTTCCCAAGGAGCATTAGTCCAAAAGTGAATGTAATAACACAACTGGAATTGTAAGGATATAAGTAGTTATCTTTATAATCAAGCATTTGTAAATGGGTCAAATTTTAGAATTAAATAACCTTTAAAAGGTTGATACGCCATGAAATAATTAAACCAAATCAAACCTTAATATATGTGGTTTAACCACCCTAAGAGTCCTTTATCTAACACTATTCAACAGATTTCATCTTGACTGTAGGCCAATGGTTATGAATTTGAGATGATATTCCAAGTCAGAAGATTAAGAAATAAAGTTGTTGCTAACAAAAGTTATCACTGAGCTAAGCATATTACTTTAGAGAACTCAGGTGTTAATTACTGTCACTGAAAACCATAAGAAATAAATGGTTATTGACTATTCACAAACGATAAACCACTTTATCCAATTAGAAACATATCCATTACCAAACATCAATGACTCTGTAGCGGGAAAGATATCAAAATAGGAAGTGTTCGGGACAGTGGATTTATAAAGTTCTTACCACCCAATTGCAATTAGGCCATTGAAACTAGTAGCAGATGATATCAATTCTCTCATGTCTTTAGTGTTACAAATAGCATTGCAGATTTCCAAATGGTTATTGCCTTGATTAAAAATGAATACAGAAAAGACAATTTTTTTAATATTGACAGTGTCATGATATCAGATCAAACATGAGATCAACATAATAAAAATTCAGAAAAATTAATTAAGTTCCTAAATATCTAAATTTTATACTTAACCACAATAAAAAAAAAAGTACATAGTGTAACAGTTAGTATCTTAGTGTGGTTGGTCGGCTTTTATGGCATATCAACCATTGAAGGTTATTTAATGCCAAATCCTGTTTTCACATATATATATAAAAAGCATATGATTTGTAAACTCATTTCATAGATACATTTTCAAAAGATCCTGAGCGCAAACTTTTGTACACAGTAAAATATTTTCAAGCATTTCTATTTAACATAAATATTTCTATTTACTATCAATCATTTGGTTGCACACAGTTAAATGGTTTCAATCATTGCTATCAAACACAAATAATTCTATTCAATATTAATCATTTGTTTTCACTCAAAGAAGTGGTTCCAAGTATTGCTATGTATCACAAACAATTCAATTAAACATCATACATTTATTTACACAGTTAAATGATCAAACAGTTCTATTTCTAACAATTCAAATTTGCATAAGTCATTTGTTTGCTCTGAGTTTGAATAGTCAAACAGTTCTATTTGATCCACAGATAGGACCCTATCAGATGCAACTCTCTGGGTCAGGGCGGACCTGGGAGCAATGTCAATGAAGGGGTACTCCACATTACCGAAATCTCAAAGGCTGGAGCCTTGCCATCAGATTGTTTAATGTCATATCCAAAACACTTTTTGGGGTGGGTGGAGATGCAGTCAGTGTATTCTATAGCCCCAGATGACTGCACTCAGTCAGTATCTTAGGAAATGGAAATGGCAACCCTAGTTCAAATCTTGGATAAAGTTGTTTGTGATTAACTGAATAATTGTCACTGCATGTGTGTGGTTATTGTGCATTTGGGTAGAAATCCTTTTTGGATGCATGTTTTATTGAAGATAACTGACAAGAAATGTGTCACATGATTGATATTTAACTTTTGTTATATATGCATGTAGTTGAAGAATGAGTGCAGTGAGCCATAACAAAGCGGGGAGGGAGGGCTTTTATCTCTGCTGACTGCCAGTTTATCGCCCGGATGTAAGTATAGAAGACCGACGCAAGGACCCGGATGTCGAAAGAGAGGCGCACTGCCTTTTACCTTTGTTAGTTGGGCGAGATAAAAGCCATGGCAGTTTCTCAGGGAAATGATTTTCTTTAGTTGCCTGGACAACGTTTACATATAATGAAGTGAGAGAACAAGAACACAAATTACAATACATAAATGAAATCGTTCGGCAACAGAATAAATAAAAGAATTGTCTGAAAGATTGGACATTCCTAAGACTTGCCGAATCCGTTAGCTATTTTTTTTAAAGAGGGTTGTATAAAATTCTCATATTAACATGTTGTTTCATGTATTAAAATTCATATTGATGTCTTAGAAGTGTTTTTTCTACTAATCGTAAAGGAATTTTAATAACAAAATACAAGCATATATATATATAATGCAGACAATTAAATGGTTTTAAGTATTGCTGTTTGACAGTAATTCGTGTCAATATTATTCATTCATTTGCGCACAGTTTAATGGTTTCAAGTATAATGAATGATTAAATAGTTCTATTCGACGGACAGACAAATTGAACCCGAACAGGTACTACCACTCCGGGTCAAAGTGAGCCTGGGAGTAATGGTAATGAAGGGGTATTCCACATTTTCCTAGAACTTGTGCCTCACCATCAAGTTCAGGACATTTGTTGTGGGCGTCTTACCTCTCTACAGTGATGCAGTCGGAGTATTCTACAGCTCCCCACCCCATCCGATTGGGCTAAAAGGCATTTTCCCACAGGCTACTTAGTGACCAATTCAATATCATGGAAAGAAACATAGATAGCCCCTCCCCTACTGTGGTGTAGGATTGTGTGAAGGATATTTTTCAAAATATTATCATTAAAAATTAGTGCTTCATTGTTTTCATGCTATTATACTATAATACACAAAGTACCATGTTTTTTTTGTTTTTTTCTTAATATGATTGACTTGTTTGAACATTTTCTGGAAATAATTCGTTCTCTCTACAAGGATTAAAAAATGATCAACCGGTAAAAAAGGGTTAAGAATAAACTAATACCAGGGTCATTCAATTAATAATGAGATTATTGTGATTTCTACTGTTAAAATTCACATGATTATTGTGATTTCTGTTACAATTGTTAAAATTCACATGATTATTGTGATTTCTACTGTTAAAATTCACCTTATTTATTGAAAGACCCTTAGAGAACTGACTCCAAGAATAGAATAAAAATATTTTTACGCATCCGCAATTTAAAAAAATATCTTGGAGACATTCTGAAAAAAAGGAGGTAAAGAAATCTAAAACAGAAATTTGAGAAAAAATACTCTCTGAATTATTTGTTATTTTAAAAATGCTTTTTTTCGCTTTTAGTGTTGGGTCAAGTTTTCTTTTGTTTGCAGATGTTTTTTTTTTCCTTTGAATAAAATATTGCATAGAAAAAAAAGAACTGAATACAAAAATGATTATAACTCTCTTTTTTCAGATGTGAAACTCATGGAAAAAAATTGACGGCTAGCAATTGTTAACATTTGGTCAAATAAGAAAAGACGGTGGACGTACCCTGTATTGGCCGTTTCCTTATGGCATGGTATTTAACTGACCTCCCACTAAGCCAGTTTGTGACACAATCATTTTATGGTGGGAAGCCACACACACATCGAGAGTCATGCCTGGCCGTCTCAATAAAGGCTTGATTTTTCGTTTTTTTTTTTTCATTTTAGGGTGCCTCAAGCGTTAAGCCATGAACTCAGCCTTGCAAAGTAGTTATTGCCAGGGTTTCCTTAGTAACTTACTAAGCTTTTCGCTTAGATATGATGCAAGGCCGAATGGACACTCATTGAGATTCGAACTCACTCGTGAAGGTTTGCGAGTCAAGCTTGTTCACCATTAAACCAACAGAATAGCTCTACCCGGGTTTTCTAATGTAATTTACGAAGCTCTTTGCTTCGATGTGGCACACGGCCGAATGAATGGGGCACCCAATGAGACTCGAACTCACTCTTGCAGGTTTGCTAGTCAAGCTTGCTAACCATTACACTATCCGAGGTGCCCGGGTTTTCTAATCAGAAACAGAAAGTGAATGACTAATATTTAATGACATCTGTAGCCAATGGTTTCGTGCCAGAAGTGTCATGTGACCACTGACTTGATTAATCAAATAAGGGATGTCTACTTCTCACTACCCCACCCCGATTTTTTTTATATACAAATTGTTGTCATAAAATAAATTAACCCGGCCCAGGTCGCGAAATGAGTACAAATTTTCTTAACTCCCGAACAAATCGCAGTCGATTTTTCAAGGTAAGTGCAATTGCCCTTTTCCTATCAGACAATTTTTTTCCCGGCATCTAGAAATAAGTTCTTGGACAAAATAAAAGAAAAGCGTTTCATTTGGTGCATATCGTGTAGAAAATGAAATGTTTTACTTACCTATTTTTCAAATTCCAAGTGAAATATGAAAATAAAAAAAATATGATTATCAGTTTTTTTATTAAAAAGAGATTTGGCTTGAAAAGTTGTGGCTAAAGAATTTATCAATTGATTGATTATATGTCTTTTTTTTTTTCTTTTCTTTTTCTTACAATAAGGCCAACTTGACATTTTTCCTTTATTCTAGTTGACGAATATTATTACATTTAAGTTCTGAAGTGTCAAGAACAAAAATTAAAATCTTTTTAGTATAAATTATAAAAAAATAAAGAAAATTTATGATCCTGTTAAAACTTTATTCTAAAAAATAAAAATAATGACTAAATTTTAAAATACAAAATATGATAAATCTTATAATATTTTATTGAACCCTTCTCCCATTAATAATTTACTCTAAAAACAAAACAAGGAAAAAACCCAACAACTACAATGAAAAAAATATCTATAATTTTATTCAAAGTTGTTAAATTTGTTTTATATGCTCAAGTAGAATATCTGCTGAATTGGCAAATTATCAGAATTTTTTGGAAAAGAAGACAATTTTAGCCTAAACTTTTCTATGATAAGGTACCCCGAGTTTTCCAGGCGATGAAAGTAAAATTCGTTTCCAATCAATTCATTTACTACTAGGCATTTTATGGGTATTTTCTGGGTAACCCAACTTGGTGCACAAATAATCGGTAAAAATTTGAACATAAAATGATAAGAAATAAAGGACTATTATAAACTGGTCATCCCAGTTTCAAGGAAAACATAAATAATTTTTTCAGCATACTGATGCATTTGAACTGCAACTTAATGGAAGTATTTTACTGTATGTTAAATTATATAAATGTGTATATATATATATATATATATATATATATATGCACACACACACACACACACATTTATATATATATATATATATATATATATATATATGCAAACACACAGAAGACACTCATCAAAAAAAGAGCGAGAAACAACATATGCAGTGACGAAAGATTTTCACGGACATTTAACTCGAACTGGACTGTCACAAACATAAATCCTGGAATTAAAAAGAACCATAACACTATCAAAATAGTCACAACTATAAAAACCAAAGGGAACGCTCAAATAAACCATTTACTTTCTGAAGACGACTTAAAACGTCAGAAACACGTGTCGAAGAAGAATAAATGACTTAAAAGCAAATTCACTTGCGGACCTATTTATTTTAAAGTATATATATATATATATATATCGGTTATATTATGTACTGGAGAACACATTTGCTGCAGGATGTAAATGGAAGACAAACTAATATAATGTTACGTCATTATAAGCACAGATTTTTTTATTCTCTCCCGCCATCTATCCCATTCGTCAGGGTCGATTTTAAGCCATTTCGATTTGTCCAAATTGGGGGCCCTGTTAACATGTGAAAGAAGTTTTTTTTTTTTTAAATTAAAACCAATTAAAACATATCTATGCTCAACAATTTCACAAAAGAGATTAATTTGGTTCTGTTATCTATAGAAAAATACATTACAAAAATCATTAAATGTGAAACGATTTTGTAGGGTAGAAAACCCCATTAATAATTTTTAATGGGATCCCGCTCTCTTTTTTTTCTTCTTTTTTTTTTGTAGGACTGGTGGCCTTATTATTTTCAGTTTTAGGCCCCACCCACACTTCCTACGGCCGATTCAGCTCAAAGTGATGATACGCATATCTGTGTTCAGGCTTAAGTCATCGACTGTCAGTACTCGGCGAGTTTTTGTTTTACATCTTCATAATATTTATAAGTCCATCGCCGTTCAAGCAACATTTCTCACTATCATAAAGTCCTGATGAGGATTTATTAAAACCTAAAAGTTTTAACATAAACTTTCCATCATAATAAATTCATCACGTTTTGATAAATTTACTTTTCTACTTCCTTCTTACTGTCGGATTTATTTCTATTATTTACTCACAAATGTGTTGACAGGGATGGTGAATATTTAGAGACAGTTTAAAATTATATCATAACGGTACACATATAAAACTGTATTAGCCTAGAGGGTAGAGTGTTCGCCAATCGCCCGGGAGACTGGGGTTCAGTCCCAGGTTGCGTCATACCAAAGACTTTAAAAATGGTACTTGATACCTCCTTGCTTAACACTCAGTATTTTAAAGTACGTATCAAGGGTAAAGTGGAGAAATCCAGAGAAAGGAGTAGCGCCCTCTCCGACACCTCGGTGTAGTAGCTATTAGAAAGGGAGCCTTCTGGTTGCTCTCGACTACGGTCGCCAACTTTACTTTACTTATATATATATATATATATCATCATCATCAAGTCGGTCAACACTGATGCATTCACGTATTGGAGTCGATAACGGGATATCGCTTATAAGTTCAGCGTTCCTTCTCCGGCAGTGCACTGTATGTTTTGTTTATGTTACTTAGATTTGTGAAACGGAGGGTAAGTGGCCGTCCAGGTGCTGATTTGTGGTGTGTGGCTTCCAAGAATTGTTCAAAACAGCACATATTATCTTTGTGCAGTTCCTGTTTAGCTTTTTCTCCATGCCTTTCATTAGAATCCAGATGGTGCAGCCATACAGTAGTATTTACACAGCCACAATTTGGAAGAAATCTCGTTTAATTTTGTCAGAGATCAGATTTTCGTATGATCGATTATCTGCCTATGGCAGTCCACGCCTTTGCTGGGCATATGTTGACACCCCTTTCAGTTGATGAGATATTACTGCCAAGGTATATGGTTTGGTCTACTTATTTTAAAGTCCCAGCTGATGCTCTTCTACAAAGATGGCTTTAGCTTTAAATAGCCCTCAAAGATTGATATGCCACTAAACAAAGAAACCAAACCAAACTAATTTTAAAGGTATGCCATTTAAAGTGAAGATGGATTTTACTTTTTTTTTAAATAAATGAATTCTTTATTTCTCTTTCCATGGAGGTCAATGCATCCTGCTGCCTGCTCTAGGCAATCTAACAGGTATTAGGCTTGGGCAGGTGTATTTGTGAGGTGGGATAGGTCTGCATAATTTTGGTCTGTCATAGTTTCCGCTGGATATCGTTTGTTTTTATTTTTATTTATTTTTTTAGTGTGAAACTATTTTCTTTTGTTACACCCATTGATGTTCATAGTATATGATCTATGCATATTATAAACAAATGTGATACTCTAATCTAACTCCTTACAAGATTCATGTTGAAGTCGATCATCACTGCTTTCCTGTTTTTGTAAAGTATCATTATTGCAGTGATAGTTTCTTTGGGTAGACCATATACTGGTAGTATTTGCTACCTGTATGTCATAAAATATTTGCTACCTGTATGACATAAAATATTTTTGTCTTCCATATTTCAGGAGGTATTTTTTCAAGGTTGGCAGCTTTTCTGCTTTTGATTGTTTTCAGTCATATCAAGTTCTTCCCCAAGTGACTGTTCAAGTTTGATGTCTTGTTGGCTATTAATCATTTTTTCAGTAGGTTTATCAGTGATTTCTGGAGAAATTCCGAGCAGATTCTTGAAGTGTTTTTCCACTTCTAAAGTCTTTCTTCTTGGTTGGCAGCTTTTAGTATTGCCCTTGAGTTCCTCTTCTTTCAACTTACTTTCTGTGCTATCTGCCATGATTATCTGTTTTCAACTGAATTTCTGATTTTATTGATTTGGCTTTGTATTCTTGTTTTTATTTTTAGAATGTGATAATTCTTTTAGAGCTTTCTGAAGTTTCTGCATATTGGCATTTATTAAGTTTCTTTTATTAAGTAAGGATGTTTTTTCATATTATCTAATTTTTCCCTAACTGCTATTGACTCAATATTTGGTTCTTGGTTTGGTTGCTATGCACTCAGCTGCTGCTTCTATAGGGGTGTTTACGAAGTTTTCATATTCATCATTTGAAGTATGTCTTAAAGATGTCTCCTGAATAGGGCTTCTCAGGCTTATCCAGAAGAACTATTTTCTTAAACCTACTTATTTCTATTCAAGCAATAAAAATTCTCTCAAAACTAGCCATTTATTCTTGATTTTGGTTCAACTCAACACCCTGACTTGAATCATCATGAGGAATAATTTTAACTTGCTAACTTTTATAGCTTGATTTCAATAAATTTTGTTGAATGTTGCACAAAGAAAAGAAAACATGGCTATTTTGAGATCATGAAAGTCAGTCCTAAAATAACAAACAAAATCTGTCTTATAATATGACCCAGACAAATAGATTTCTAACTAAAATAATAAAAATAATCTTCAAAATTTGATGTGTTCTACTCCTTGTTTTTTTAAGAGTATATTTTTGTTTCAATTTATCAGAATTTTCATTGTAAATATTGTTTGTTATATTATATAAGGAAATTTAATAGTGACATTGGACCCAAAAGATTGAACCTTATCTTAGTTTTGTGTGTATATTTGAGTCTGTGATCTGTTCTGCTTACACAAACATCAGGCAGTTAACATCAAGGATTTTAATCGTGATGGACACAGGCACTTAACCTGAAAGGTCAAAATCATTTTGAAAAATTCAACAAATAAAGAGAAAATGTTTCTGGTGTTTGTAGAATGGTTAGTTATCAATTATCAGCTGTACAAACCTGTACATGCATAGAGATTTGATATTAGAAAAAAATGGAGATGGATGCTAGAATTCTTCTTATTTTCTAAATTTTAAATACAGCAAATTATATTAAAAATATGAGTCCAAGTAAAATTGATTGTCTAGAGTTGCCAGTGATATATATTATCATCAAGTTGTGCTGATAGCATTGCATCCCTTGACTCTCTCTCTCTCATCTTCCTTTCCAATCAGCCATCACATTTGGCAGTTCTTCTAGACTGCCTCCAGTTTCGACACAAAGCTAAATGAATATAAGTCTTTAGTGGGTCCATGTGTTGGAGCCTACTGGAGAACTTTGCTTATGAGTTCATCTCTGTTTTTCTTGTTTTGCTCATCTTACTTGAATGATTTATGCGATGGGAGGCAAGTGAACATGCAGCTGCATTTTTGTTGGGTGCAGTTAATAGGATTTACTCAAAATAGTACACAGTATTTTTGTGTAGTTTTCATCAAGCTTTTTCTTCAAGCACTTTGTTCAAGTCGAAGTGGCGCAGCTATAAAATAGAGTTGACATAGTTACAGTTTGGAAGAATTTCATTTCTACTTCATCTCAGAGATCAGATTTCCGTATGGTTGCTAACTGGTCAATACGAGTTCAAACCTTTCCTATGTGCATGATGACATAGATTATAGTAGATGAGATATTGCTCTTGAGGTATGTAAATGATTGACTAATTTCAGAGGTTTCCCATTTAATGTGGATGTGGCACAAACTTGTTTATAAAACATGAATTCTATTTTTTCTGAGTTCTCATTGAGGCTGTTGCCTCTTGGTGCCTGCCACTGATCCGATTTGAAGAGTGCTGGCCTCTTCCGACAGGATCTCTTCCTGAACTCCCTTAAAACCTCAACATAGTAACCCTAACCCTAACCCTCTGGCCAATTAACTCTGGTGTTCTGACTTCTTTACTTGTCCCACACCTCTCATCATCCCTCACAGACTCCCTGCCTTCTTTGAATCTCTTATGCCACTCAAAAACTGATGCTCGATTCATGCAAGACGCTCCAAAAGCAGTCTGAAGCATTCCATACGTTTCTGTGGCATTTTTCCCAACTTTAAAACAGAATTTTATTGCAAATCGTTCTTCTAAAGTGTTCTCACATCCAGATTGCATTTTTGAAATTTACCAGCTGTGACAATCAGGCTTTAGTAGGGTGTATTCCAATTGCTGCTGTAGCTGTTCATTTGAATCTGAAATAATAAAATTGGTCAGTCATCTCATAAGATGTATAGCAATAACATACTGAATTTTCAAGAGTCTACAATTTTAAATGCCTGTACAAAAAAAGTCTGGAAACTTATCGTATGCACCTCATATATATATATAAGAGCTTTTATAGTTCTTACTAGCTCACTTGGTGAGTTAATGGAGGACCAAATGTAGCAGTATTGTTAGATAGTGCTCAATATCAATGATAGAGCATTTACACAGAGAAATATATATCTTACATGGTAGTGTCTATGACCCTGGGTTTCATGCATTTTGAAATTGTCAGAGTCTGTCAAACAATTGCAAAATGCATGAAACCCTGGGTCACAGACACTATCATGTAATATTATATATATATATATTAAAAAATCTCTACAAAACTCAGGGTCAACTTATATTGCAGGGATAAAATCCAAATCTTTACCTAACAAAATGGTCACACACTGGAACAGTACTCTCAACAATTAATCTACACTGCTTACAGTAACATCAGCTGATTGCCATGAGGATTTTCAACTTTAACTCAGATTTGCTGAACATATTTAACAAATTAATACTGAGATTATTATAAAATAATAAAACCGTAATACAAATTAAGAATTAATGCTATATCACATGTTATTTTTAACAGCCAATGCTCTGACTGTAACCATTAAGCAAAATGTTACAGTATTCAGGGGGCCAATCAGTCAATTACAATATGTTGTCTATCTGTGCAATTTCATGATTGTACTATAGATTGTGAATTCATATGAATATAAGTTTAAAAGTGTCAGATTTGCATGTTTCATACATAACTGATGTAATTCTTATTTCAGAGAAAAATATATCCTGCACTACAAGATCTTGGCTATTTAGGAATGAACACATTTTTATCTATTACAGAAAACACATTTATATTAAGAAATTTTAACAGATCTTTTTATGAATTTTTATATACTTAATGAAAAAAACAAAATAATTATTTTCGATTTTCTAAAAGTTAATTTTTTGGGAAAAGTATCCTTACACAGATTTATTACTTTTACATCTTCATTTGGTTTCTTTGTTTAATGGCATATCAACCTTTGTGGGTTAATAGATGGCAAAACTACTTTTGTGGAAGAACAGTAGTGGTATGATAAGGGGGTACATATTTTTTCAAAGGGCATTAGTCCAAACTCCAATGTCATAATCAAGCAAGTTAGCCCCTGTGCCATGGGGATTCCTCCATTTTACATTTTATCATGTCAATCATCATTGTGTCTGAGGATTAGGATCAGTGCCATGACAGTTCTGTTCATTTGGAGAGATATGCTCTTCTGTCATTGTTGGATTTTGTTTATCTTTATAGTCATCTGATCTCAACATTATTATCAACCTTGTTCCTATCTCTTCTATTTGGCTTGGAACTAGGATTGGTTTTAAATTCAGAGTTGTTTTTTTATAGACTGGTATCCCATCAAAGCAAACGAGATTTGTGGTTGGCAGGAGAAGATGCTGTTTCAAAGGTGTGAAGTGTAAACAAATAGAGCTTGTTGGAAATTTCAATTCAGCTTGGTGATTCCATTTTTTTGTATCCATTGTGCCATGCCACCCACTTTCCCCCGGGCTGTATTTTTACCTGCTGAGTCCCAAAGCTATGGCTTATTTTGCTTATAAGTCAAGCACAGCACATTCCCTTTGTACAGATAAGGCAGTAAAAAAAAATCTTCACTTATAATAAGCATGTTGTTGTAAGAATGTTTTACCTTGACCTTTATCTTTTATAAGGGACATTCAAAAAGTTGTAAGCCTCACCCAGAAAGAAAAGCAGAAATGAAATATTTTTGTTATGTCAACACTCTACCACTTCTTACAAGATAAGAAAATTCTGAATTAGTTTTTCTAGTTTTATAAGAAGTGGTAGTATGTTGCAATAAGAAAAATGTTCAGCAATGATCTTTCTGGGTGAGGCTTTCAACTTTTTGAATGAGCCTACTAAGAATGAGCTGCACAGAGGTTTTCATTTGAGTAGCATGATTGGTGGGAGATGACAATTTCGCTTGTGTGCTGAGGAGCAAGTGTAGGAAACATTACAACATCCAAACAGATATAAAGACATTAGCATGAAAGAACAAATATGTATTCGATGAAAACAAAAAAATACTTGAAAAGTTTTTTTCTTTTCTTTTCAGCTTTTTATCATTTTTTAAAAATCTACATTTTTGCATCTATTACATCTACGACATGGATTTTTGATGAAGGGTAGAATTCTGAAAATTTGCATCAATAATCTCTCGTGATTTTTCACTTTTAGCATTAACGTTACTTTTGATTCTACCTCCCTTTAAAATATGGGTTTGGAAATATTATCAGAATGGGAAATCATGCAAATCAAATCAAATCTCTCTCTCTCTCTCTCTCTCTCTCTTTAGCTTTCTGTTTCTCTCTCAACAACTTTCTCTTTTTCTACAACTCCCTCTCTTGGTCGCTGTCACATTTTCTCTTTCTTGTATAAAAACAACAAGGTATCGAGATACAAGTTAACATATTGGACATCAATACAATAACTACCAAATTCCCTATAGCAAAAGCATGGTTTGAAAAGCCATCTGACCTCTTCAAACTTTGTGTAAATAGCTGAAGGCATCTTAAACTGCAACAAAGTGTCTACTGTCTGAAATGACACAAGCTCTTCACATGATATTATAAGAAATGGTGTTTAGTCTGAGGGAGTCACAGCTGCAAAATATACATTATATCATCTACAATGTAATATACACAAGGGTGAGTCAAAAGTTTTGCAATATTTTGGTACATGTTTGTTTGTGGCACATATTTCAAAAAAACGTTCAATCCATGGTTGGTCGTCTCATGATAATTGTGATTAGTAGTATCATGATAGTTGGTGTGCTGACATGTTGTGCATTGCTTCCTTTAGTGTGTGATTTGAAAAACTGTACAGAGGAACATGTGTAGTCTTATTCTCGAACTTATGTTTTCAAGTATGAACTGGGCCACAACGCCAGAGATGCAACCAAAAATATTTGTTGTACGAAAGGTGAAGGTGCAATTACTCAAAGTACAATAACCAGATGGTTGAAGAAATTATGTTTGGGTCATAAAAACATTGACGGTCGGACAAGAAAGCCTTAAGCTATGGATTCTGAAGATGTGGTCCAAGCTATAGAGGCAAATATGGTAAGTAATGCTCAAAGGGTATCAAGAAAGCTAGGCATCTCATAATCCAATGGGATTTGTCATGTTCATGACCTTGGCAAACAAATTTAGAGCTGCCATAATTATGCCTCATGTTATTAAAACACTGCAAAATGTTTTACTTATTCTACTTAACTACAAGGGATTTGTTTGTGGTGGTGAAGGTTTGTGTTGAGCTAGCCACACTTTTTGAATGACCTATGAACATTTTTTGATAAACTTTGTACTGAAAGTTAAGGTTTGTCTTTTAAAGTTTTTAAAACTTAGAAGATATCAAATGATTTCTCAGAAATTATCATCTTTTTTTCCTGATCTGTTTAACACTTTTAAATAAAAACTGAAATATGTAAGAAGTCTCTTCTATTAAAAACGTCAGTAAATTTTTGTAAATTCTTGGTTGTTGCTACATATGCGGTCATAGAATAAATGTGATGCCTGTTGAAAAAGAAAGAGATGAGGAGGATGAAGGAAGCAAGAAAAGAAGAAAACAAAAAGAAAGGAGGAAGGAGATAAAAATAAAAAAGAAGGATGAAGGAAGAAATGGCCTATAAGAAGGAAAGAAAGAAATATACAAAAAGAAGGAAAGAAAACAAAAGAAGAAAAGACAAAATAGAAAATGAAAAAGGAAGGAGGAGATAAAAGTGAAAAAGTAAGGGAGAAAGACAAATCATGAAAAGAAAATGTAAAGGAGATAGAAAGGAAAGAAACTGAATTAAAATGAATGAAAGAAAAAAAGGGGAATAAGAGAGTCGAATGAAAACTAAGCAATGTAAAACTATGAATGGAAAGAAAGAAAGAAGACAATAAAGAATAATAAAAAGATTAGAAGAGAAGGAAGACAAAAAAAAGAACAATTTGAAGCTGTCATGTTTGTAAAGGTGATAAGTTTTAATTAAATTATATGATGTGCCCCAAGAGAAACGTGTCCAAAACATTGTCATTGATTTGCATTAGGTTTTTTGTGGATTGCAGAAATTGTTACTGTCTTGCCCTTTTTGCATAACAAAAAAAATACAAATTTTTATTCAATATTTTTTGCTCTTGTTGCTTGGACAAATATAAAAACTTATAAGACTTGCAGGTGGGATAATTCACATCTATTTCTGTAAGTTTTATGTACCATTTTGTTGAAAGAAAGAAAAAAGAATTCTTTCTTTGTACTTGATTTATTGAAAATGCTGCCATTTTCACATTTACAAACCATTGAAAGAATATTGTTTTAAGAGTCAAAAAAAAAAGGCCCCAGAGGTGTTACTGAAAAACTCTCAGACTGACCAAGAAAGGAATAACTTTTTAAAAATTTTAACTCAATTTTCTCTGTTAAAGAAAATTGAGAATTTTTTATCCACAACACTGAATTTCAGAGTGAATATTTTGTATAGCATAATGTCATTCACATCTGGAATGAACCAAATTCCTTCTTACATTCAAAAACTATATTGTCTTTGCTGCCACTGATTACCTTACTACTCAAAGATCCACTAAAATTTGGAATTAAAAGTTCCTTCATTGCCTTGTTAGCAAAGTTCACACTGACTGTAAGACCCCTCCAAAAAGGAGTATCCTGGATATGACATTGAACTGGAGCCCTTTTTCACAGGGGACTTATAATTAGTGTATTCTAAGCTCTACCAACAAGACAATGAAGGAAATTTCAATTCCAAATATTAGTGGATCTTTGAGTAGTAAGGTAATCAGTAGCAGCAAAGACAATATATTTTTTAAAAAATAAGGCTTTAATACTATAATATTTTTCCTACTGAAAGTCTTCTGATCCAATAATTTTAAACAGATATAAACCTTTGAAGGACGTTTAAGTAATAAGTTAACTTATACCTGTTGTTGAATTGAGTGAGTCAGCATACTGTTGTGTTGAACAGCAACAATAGCTGACTTGCCAATTGCTTATTTGTTGGTGCATAAAGCAACCAGTATTTATGGTACTCTGGAATATTCCAATCCTGCGTCTGGCCAGACTCATTCCTCAAGTCCTGATTTGCCACTGGTTTCAGGGTGGATATGTATGTTTATTTGTCTGGGTTTTATGGCATATCAACCTTTGTAGGTTATTTAATGCCAAATCCATTTTTATACAAATAAACAGTTCTATTTCAAACAATTCAGTTTAGCATAAGTATGCAGTTTAATATACTTGACCCATAGATAGGTCCCTATCAGGTGCTACTACTCCAGGCCAGAGTGAACCTGAGAGTAATGGCAATAAAGGGGTACTCCTCATTCTCCAAAGCTCCAGTATTACTGGAGCCTCACCATCGGACTGTTTAGTATCATATCCGGGACTCTTGTTCGATGTGGATCTTACCCCTCTGCAGAGATTCAGTCAGTGTATTCTACAGCCCCAGCCAACTGGGCAAAGTGTGGATGTGGTAATAGATAAATGTTCACCATTCAGCATTATGCTACTAGTAACTGTACTTAGTTATGAATTGTTCCCTTGCCTACCATCTGAAAGTTTGTTGGAATTCCAATGCAATGAGGAGTACTTTATTGCGTTTACTACATAAGAGGAGTATCTTCTACACCAGTAAAACTAGTACATTCAGATTGAATATGGCCAGTTTTCATTGTATTGTAGCAGAAAGAATTTCATATTTTTGTTTGGCACGTTAATTAATTAGACCATTAGAGTTAAGGCATATTTTCACCCAATCAAGATAACTTATCCTATTCAGCCCGGACCATCTTTCCAGGCAGCACCAAATTGGGGAAAGCCACCAAACACTCTCTCTTCCTCAGAACTTCTTCGTTCAGGACAGATGTAATGACTGTCTGCTCTCTTCAATAGTAGCAGCACCACCACCATAAAGAAAGCCATCTAATTTATGGACCCCTTGCGTCTATTTTCTTAGACCAAGGGTTCCCAGTTGAATATGAATTAAATGAATTCCATATGCCACACACAGAAACAACTTTTAGTCACCTCCAGTATTGGCTAGGTCAACTGCGATGCAAAATTCCGCTCCGACATCCAGCTACTTCATCTCTGGGCAACATTTTCTGGAGACATTTATGCTTCTCCCCAAAACAACCAGAACCACAAACTCATGGGTGACTGCAATGTTCCTGTCCTCAACCAGCAAATATGACTTTTGCTACACTTATGGTGACATATCTCACTCACACATTCAACAACATCTTAACCTAACGATGCACATCTTCGCTCCGGCATTTAGCTGCTAAAATGCTTTCTCAACTCTATAACAACTTCATTTTGTTTCCTTACTTCTTTCCTTCCAACAGGACTTGCAGCATAAACGTAAACCCTTTATTCCATGCTACCATTAAAAGCCATCATAAAAACCTTACAGCATCTTCGTACTTCTCTCTCTCATTTATTTACCTTTAAAACTTAGTGAGAAAGTAAACAACGTAACCAACACACACAACAATATATTCCTTCGCTAAAGTATATAGGTCAGCAGAAACAAGCATATCAATTTTACTAGTTTCTAGTAGTTGTTATTGTTAAGCATGCAAGTTATCTCCCCTTATACTCTCGATAAGAGGTGTTATTCAGGGACCGAAAGTAAACAAATGGCCCTATTGGTTTATGTGAGAGTGTAAGAAGGACAGGTGTAAAAAGGTGTCTCCGTATGCAGAGTGTGATAGTCTGAGTGCGTTGTTTTTAACATTGGTAGCTGAGCTAAAAAGACACTATGGCTTCAAAGTATTTTCTTCCACCCGCATTGCTTAAAGATAAATACAGTACATGGCGGAAAGAAATGAAGATATGGGAGCTCGTAATTTCACTTGATAAATCAAAAAGAGCCCTCATGATGTTTTTATCATTGGAAGGAATTGCGAAAGAAGCTGTTTTGGAATTAGATTCTGAGGATGGAATGAAAAAGTTATATGAAAAACTGGATACACTTTTTCTGGAAGATGTAAACCAGTCTGCCTTTCGAGCATACAAAATATTAGAAAATTATCAGAGACCACCTGGGATGTCATTAGAAGATTTTCTGATTGAATTTGGTTGACTTGTCGCCAAATTAAAAGACTTTAACATTCTTTTACCAGAACCTGTACTTGCATTCAGAGCACTAAAGAGTGCCAGTATCACCAAGGATAACGAAAAATTGGTCAAAGCTACTGTCAGCGAGTTAACGCTATCTTCTATATCAGAACAGTTACAGAAGTTTATGCATGGACATTCTTTACCTGTCGTGGTAAAAAACGAAATGGATATTGTTAACTATACAGAAAATAACCAAATGGACCCTACTGGAGTATATTTTGGCTGCTCCTCATATCGACGTGCTTTGCATTTTAATAATTCGCGAGAAAAGATAAACCGCACTGGAAGACAACAGGGATCTAAAAGTAAAACATGCTCCACTAACATCAAGAAATTAAACCCGCAAGACCGAACAGGTAACATTACAGTATGTTTTAATTGTGGCTGCAGGTTTCACTGGTCTTATGATTGCCCTTACGGTCATAGTAGCAGGAATAAACATGGTGTCAAAATAGAGGAAGATTTATCCATGTCGCACGTGGTCTTAATGAGTCAGCAAAAACGTAAGAACGGTGGAGACATTTTTTGGGTGAGACGCTTGGCTCTGTGGTTCTAGATAGTGGTGCATCCAGCACCGTTTGTGGAACAAAATGATATAAATGTTTTCTTGAAACATTAACGGATGCACAAAAGAAAAAATAGTAAAAATAAAAGGAGTGAGAACCTTTAAATTCAGCAATGGAAATAAACTGAACTCACTCTACTAGGTGATTCTACCATGTGTTATTGCTAATATTGAAGTCAGTATTATCACTGATGTTGTGAACTCTGACATTCCACTTCTCTTGAGTAAAGACGCCATGAAAAGGGCTGGAACTTGCCTCAATTTTGAAGATGACACTGTTACAATGTTAAAAAAAGAAAATTCCATTAAGCTGCACATTGTCAGGACATTACTACTTTCCTATTACCAAACCTCTACCAGACAAACGTAAGTTCAAACACATACCTTTTATTAAAGAAATCTCTTCTAAAAATACAGCAGAAAAAATTAAAATTGCAACAAAGTTACATAGACAATTTAGTCATCCTAGTAGTAAGAAATTGTGTGACTTAGTTAAAAATACAGGAGTGACAGATCCTAAATTTATAAAAATTTTGCAGACACTCCCAAATTCATATGAACTATGCATTCATTACAAAAAGACTGAACCTAAACCTACTGTTGGAAATTTTAATATGGCGTCGGAAACTAGTGGTTCAAATTCTGGGATTTCGAAAAAGTCTTTGTATAAGCCGGCACCCAAGGAAAGAATCAAGGCCGAGTGTACAAACAGAAAGCCATTAGCGCAGAGTCAGCTTGTTGATCTCAATAATCCTCGATCAGCAAAAATCTGCAAGAATAGGATGAAATCATTACTTACTCTAGAACATAACTTTTTATCTCCTGATGTTCAAAGAAGAGAAACAATTTGTACTCCAGGAAAAGCCTCTATTTCTTGTAGACAATATGATGCTGAAGTTGAATGCAAACTGTGTGAAACTATGAATGACAAAGAGAATCGGAATAAAGAGGATTCGGTTGCAACAGTTATTTGCCATGCACAACGTTCTGCAAAGAAGAAATGGCTTGGAAAAAGTCCAGGTTTAACCTGCAAGAAAAACCCTCATGTAATTGCTTCAGCGAAAGAAATAAAATCCAATTCTTCTTTCTTCAACAAAGATGCAAATAAAACTTTGCTAAACAATATGAATGCCACACAGCTTCATTTTGATTCCAGTGACAGTGAAGAAGATTTAAATAGTAAAAGAAAAAAGGGAGAGATGCTTGAAGGAAAAGAAATTGCAGAGATCTCATGGGTACCAACTAATACACAAATTGCCCACCCCTTGACAAAGAAAGGAGTGCCTTCATTTAAGATCCTGGGGTTCCTATCTGAGCTGAAAGAGTCCTCTGTTTAATGTTGTTACACTTTCCTATTTTTCTTTTGTGGAACTTATGCCCTACAGAAATGAAAAGAATAAGGGGGAAGAACTGTTAAGCATGCAAATTATCTCCCCTGATACTCTCGATAAGAGAAAGGCGTTATTCGGAGACCGGAAGTAAACAAACAGCCATATTGGTTTATGTGAGAGTGTAAAAACGATGTGTGTAAAAAGGCGTCTCTATTTGCTTAGTGTGATAGTCTAAGTTCGTTGTTTTTAACAGTTATGCTTTCGACATTAAAAACATTTGTCAGTCATTGATGAAGTGTTTAAGGGAGCTTTCAGGTCACCCACAAATAGAGTCGCCAACTTTCCTTATTTTGTCAGCCTTTGACAAAATGTTTATATTAACCCAAAATGTTTGTCAGGTTTTGAAGTGTTTACATTGATTTAAAAAATATTTGCTAGTTTTTGACAAAGCATTTATATTGATTGAAAAATATTTTTCAATCTTTGATGAAGTGTTTACATTGACACCCAAAATATTTCCCAGCCTTTGATAAAGTGTTTACCTTAATCCAAAAATATTAGCCAGTCTTTCATGAAGTGTTTACATTGATTCAAAGAAATTTCCCAACCTTTGATGAAGTGTTTATATTAATCCAAAAATATTTTCAGTCTTTAATGAATGTACTCATATTGATCTCAAAATATTTTTCTGTCTTTGAAATGCTTACATTAAAAAAAAAATGCAACAATATTTGTCAGCCTTTGATGGTGTGCTAATATTGGTCAAGAAAAATCCATCTTTTGTTTAACAAGCTGTTTCACACAGAATACTGTATAAAATATTTTTATTTTCTGAAACTGATAAAATGATATGTGCAGGGGAAATATTGCCCCAAGTTTTGGCTCAAAATCCAACAATTTTTCATGGTTTTATCAAGTTTTTTTTTGTAAAAGCTGGAAAGATGTTTTGTGCTATAAGCAATAAATTTTTTTTTTTGTTTTTTTTCACTTTCTTTTAGATATTGAGAATTGCACAAATAATAATAGAATTAAACAACTTCCTTACACAATGTTATAAACTTTGGAAATGTGAGCAATGTACCAAAGATAGAATATGAAAGTATTAAAAAATAAATCTGTACTGATTTTGTCTTCAGCTGAATTTTGATCAAAAATTTTAATTTTAAAAATATTTTAACGATAGAAGAATGTTGAGTTAGATTCATTGACTAGGAAAATGTCTACATTTTGGAGAATAAATATTTTGTTTCATTACTAAATTCTGGAACAATCAAACAAAAAGTGAAATAATGAATTTATAATAATCTACTTATATATGAAATATGAAGTGACTCTTATGTTTATACAATATTTAATTGTTAAAAATAAAAAGCTAATTTTCAAACCAAATATAACTTAAAGTAAAGTAAAAGTAAAGCTGGTGACCATAGACGAGAGCGACTCGAAGGCTCCCTTTTCAATAGCTACTACATCAAGGTGTAAGGGACAGCGCTACACCTTTCCCTGGATTGCTCGACTTTACCCTTGATCCATACCTTATAATGCTGAGTGTTAAGCAAGGAGCGATCAAGTACCATTTTTTGTGTCTTTGGTATGACTCGACCTGGGATTGAACCCCAGTCTCTAGGGGTATTGGCAAACACTAACCATTTTGCCAATGGGGCAGGAGACCTGGGTTCAATCAAATGAAATATACCTGGATTTTATTGTTTTTATACAAACACCATACAATCAAAATGATTTTTATTAGGCATTATTTATTGCCAAACTCTTCCACACTGAAATTTGGTAACCAAAAATATGAATATTCAGCAATCCAAAAATTAGTACATAACTTATCTACTATATTTTTGTTATTTTACTTTTTGGTTATTGTAGTATTACAAGTGTGATTGTAATTTAATTATCTATAATGAATAATGAGTGAATAATGATGATGATGATCATCATGTCACACTGCCAGCATGGATCTCCCTGACCCTCTCTTGCCACCCATCCCTATTGTCCATTGCTCCAGGGTTTTAGCTGGTTGTCCTGCCTTTGCTCGTCCATGTAAAGGGGTCCACAGGAGTATGTTGCTAATGAGTTTGTCCTTACTTCTCCAATAGTGTCCCGCATGTCTGGTTTTTCTAACTTGGATAGGTGGCCGCATAGCTGCTGTTTTGTGGGGTGTTGCCTACCTTCATACAATTAGCAAAAATTAACACAAAGATATCATCATCATCAAGGCATGTAGATAATGTAGACTTCCTTGACTCTCTCTCACCATCTGTCTCTATCAGTCATTACTCTTACTAGGTCCTCTAGACGGTATCCAATGTCTGCATAGAATTGATGAATGTAAGTTTTTGCAGGTAGGTCAACACTGGTGTATCGATCTGTTGGAGAGCATCTTTAATGAGTTATTTCTAACTTCTTGTGCCCAGTATATATCTTGTTCATTGTGTGTTGTGATATGGGAAGTAAGTGGTCATACAGTTGCTTTTTTATTGGGTGCTGCTTCCAGGATTTGTTCAAAACAACACACAGTATCTTTGCTTAGTTTTCATCTAGCTTTTTCATTAGAGTCCATGGGGTGCAGCTATACAATAGTACTGACACAGTTGCAGCTTAAAAAAATTCCTATTTCATTTTATCAGAGAGAATCCTTAATTTGATATTGTTTATGAGTAATAGTTTAATATCTAAATATTTTCATGGTAAGCTTTTAATTATTTAATGTTTAGTAAGTGGTGTAACAGATACTGATTTGATGGAATTCAAAATGTGCATTACTCGAATAAGTTATAGTAATAGACTGACTCCTAGTTAAATGGTTTGGTCAGGTTGGGTTGGGTTTTATGGCACTTCAAGCATTGTAGGTTATTTAAAGCCAAATTCTCGTTATATATATATATATATATATTATTTGTAGACATATTTGTAGATAACATTCTTAAATGAGCCTGAGCTCTTTTTTTTGCACACAGTTAAATGGTTTCAAGTATTTCTATATAACAGTCACAATTTAACCTCAGTCATTTGTTTGCACACATGGTTTGTTTTATTGACCCATGGATGGGACCCTATCAGTTGTTACCACTCAGGGCTAAAATGGATATTGGAGTGATGGCAATGAAGAGATACTCCTCATTCCCCAAGGCTCCAGCATTACTAGAGCCTCACCATCAGACTGTGTAGTGCCATAATCAGGACACTCATTGGGAGTGGGGTCTTACCCCTCTGCAGAGATGCAGTCAGTGTGTACTACAGCCCTCCACTAAGTGACTAGGCTCTTCTAGTTTAAGTATTGATTGATTGACTGATTGATTGAGTGATGTCAACCCGTCTGGGGTTATTTTATGCTTAGGTTTGAGAATTGCATTTATATTTACATTTTTTGTATTGTTGTTTTTTTTCTGCATGCAGTCCTATTGAATATGAATAATTTTTAAACAGATCTGACCCAGAGAAGTAACTCAAGAGGTATAACCAGTCTTGGTCAGAGTATACCTGGGAGTGATGGCAATGAAAGAGTACTTTACATTCTTCATATCACCTGAACTGGAACCTCTTTATCAGATCCAGTTTAATGTCATATGCAGGGCACCCCTTTTTAGGGCGAGGGGTTACCTCTCCACAGTGGGTAACAGTCTGGGTATTCTAAGCCCCACTAACAGAGTCTCTTTAACTGTTGAATATATTATGATACACATGAAAAGGTTAAAAATTGAGGAAGTCTATAAATGTAAAATTCTAAGTTTTATGTATTTCCAAAAAAAAAAACTTTTCTTTTTTATTTATTTCAGCCAAGATAAAAGATCAATTGAAACTATAAATTACCTTCATGTATCTTCCAACTTTGAGAATTTTGATTTGCTTATCAAGATCAGAAAGTTTAGCCAAGTCAATAATGTAATTTTTTTTCAAGAATTATTTACTTTATGACTAAAAAAACCCCAAAATCCCTGAAAACTGAATACAAGAAAGAGAAACACAAAATATAAAAGTTATAATAAATAAGACAAGTTTTGTTGAATAAAACATTTTAAAGCATGGAAATTTTTATATTTTTCTTTCTCAAAAGCTGTTTGACATGTCTTGAGACATCAGATTGAAAGTAACAAAATGCTTACTAGTTTGAAAGATTAAAAAAGTTCTTAAAATAATATTTTTCCTTATCTAGTAACATCTACCATTTATTTCATAATGTGTAGTACATAAAATTCTTTTCCTCCTGGAAAAGAAATATAAAAACTATTCTTGATTTTTAATAATGTTAGCAATTACATAAAATTTATATTTGAATATTTCCATTGTAATAAAGACTAAATAACAAAAAAATTAAGAAAAAGTTTTAACCTGCAAAAATATATGTGAATTGTAAAAAAAATATCATTCACATTTTGGACAAATAATTGAAGTGAAATTTACTTTAAATTAAACAGTAACTTTATTGATTTATCTATTGTAATGTTAGTTAATAACCAAAGTAGATGATTATGGAATTCTGCCACTTTTTATGTCTGACACAATTATTGTCTTGTAATAAAGTTTTGATTCAAATACCAACCACATTTCTGATTATGTAGAATCTAATAACTATTCTTCCTTGTTTTAAAAGTTAGTGAATGTAAAATTATGGCATAGATGAAATAAGGTTATTTTCTGGAATATTTTTCAGTTGCCAAGGATTTTTGATATCCATGAATCAAAAGGATGCTGATAACAAAAACACAAAAAAATGACTGATGTCATTGTTTACTCTAGTGAGTCAAAAATGTTGTCGTATTTTGGTATGTGCTAGTTTGTGGCCTATATATCATGTGATTGAAGCAGTTCAAGCCATGGTAGGTACCTATTGTAGTTGGTGTGATGAGATATGCATTGCTTCAATTTGTATTTGTACGTTGCACAGATTAATATGCAATATAATCTACTTTGAGAACTTATTCTCTACAAATTGGGACTGGGCCTAACGTCATAGAAGCAACCAAAAACGTTTGTTGTGCAAGAGGTGAAGGTGCAGTTAATCACATTATAATAACCAGATGGTTCAAGAACATCTGCTTAAGTCACAAGAACTTTGAGGATTAGGTAAGGTCATACAGGCCTAAAGCCATGAATTTCAAGGTCGGGCTTCAAGCAATAGAAGCAAATCCAGCGAGTAGCACTCAAGCTTGATATCTGATTGTCTAGTGTGATTTATCACATTAAAAACCTTTACAAAAGCATTCAAAGTTACAACCAAAATATTGCAAAACTTTTGAATCAATTGGGTATAACTTTGTAAAGTATTGTTAACATTACAATTTTTTTCAAATAATTCAATCTCTTATTTTTCTATTCATTTTACTTAAATGAAACTCCCTCAGTTACTATTCCAATTGATAATTTTGACCAGAATTATCTTTCATCTTTCTAATTCTAGTTGGATTTTTTTACCACACCGCATTCAGGTCATTACTTTTATGACAGTGAAGAATGGCATGTATTGGCAACAAGAATAATGAATAAACTCCTGTTGAGACTTGAACTCACTATTCATGATTTGCTTCAGGGAAGCTTATTCTTTATTCCTATTTCCAATTCCTGCTGTTTCACATTGCTGTAGAAGTGACAAGCCCAGTGAGTTGAGATAAAAAGTAACAAGAATTAAGGAGATGAAGGGTTATACAAGTCAAAAATTATCAATAATAAACATCCAATCCCTTCTTTGTGTTTTTGATATTGTCGGCACAAAGTTTTTGCCGATCCATTCTAGTTAAGCTAGAATGGATTTCAACACTATTTTTCTTTGCTCAACATAGAAGATACTCGAAGTTAACAAAAATAAGAACAGTTAGCAAAAAGTTAACAAAAATATTAGAACAAGTAATATTTGTATTGTAAAGAAACAGAATAAGAGTTAGCATAAGTATTGCTGTTTAGATATACTATTACCCATAAATAAGTTAAGATAACAGGATTTTATGGTTTTGAGTACAACATTATACAATCAAAATGACTATTAACTATTATTTATATCATACTCTGTAATATCCTAACTAACAAAAGGGAAATAACCTCTGATGCCACAGGGGTTACGGCCCCTACCACATCCCGGGGATTTAGTCAATAAAAAGGAATGTACCAGGCATAGCAGCAGATGTTCGTTCTCGCTCTGTCTTTAATCACCATCCATACTATCGATTCATATTGGTAATAGTCCATACCTAGCAAGTATCTATTACCTCAGATATAAAGACTTTACATACTCTAAGTCAAATATTACTATGATTCATAACCCTTTTGTCAAGATAAAATATAGGATAGTACATGACCATCTAAGACACTAGTTGACTGCTTACTCAACAAATGTGGTGGTGGGCTGGTCTCATGACCCTTTTTGACCTATTGGAAGGCACCACTATCAGTCCCCACAAAATATTTAAATGCAACAGAATTTCCTCTCTCTCTCTTTTTTCAGATGCTAAGCTGGCGAAAACAATTGACTAGGTTTGGGTCTAGTCAGGCAACATTAGCTCACACACCAATGTACCACAAACCTACACATGGTGTAACCTTGAAATGAAATTCTTCATACAACACAGTCAGCTAGCACACCTCTCCATTCTTAACTTTACAGCTAGTTCTAGTGGTATGTGTCGGCATCTGTACTACTGTATGGATACACCACATAGACTTTAGTGAAATGCATAGAGAAAAAGCTTGATGCAAACTCCACTGGAATGCTATGTGTTGTTTTAGCGAATCCTGAAAGCAACACTCTACAAAACAGCTGATGTACAGTCAATTACCTCCCATCTCACAAACTATCAAAGATGAACAAGACATAGAGGGCACTGCTGGAGAAGTAAGAACCAACTTGTCAGCAGCATTCTCTTATGGATTCCCACATGTAGATACTCCAGTTTTGACTATCCAGCAAGGACTTACATACATCAGCTCTGTGTGAACACTTGATTCCGTCTGGAGGACAAGCCAGGAATGATTGATGATAGGGATGGATGGTGAGAGAGTCAGGAAACTCCATATTATCAGCACGACATGATGATCATGATGATTTTACAATCAAAACATATTAATAATTATTATTTATCACCAAACTCAACATTATTGTATATCAGTTACCAAAAATATGAATATATAAGTAAAAGTAAGTTGGCAACCTTAGTTGAGTGGGGTGACCCGAAGGGTCTCTTTTCAATAGCTACTACACTAAGGTGTAGGGTAGGGTACTACTCCTTTCCCTGTATTGCTCCACTTTACCCTTGATCCTTACCTTATAATACTGAATATTAAGCAAGATGGCATTAAGTACCATTTTTTGAGTCTTTGGTATGATTGAACCTTGGTCTCCCAGACCAGTGGTGAACACTCTACTCATTAGACAATCATCAAATTGCACAGCTAGTGCAGGTTTCCATGACTCTCTCTCGCTATTCATCCCTATTATCCCTTGTTCCCAACAGGTCTTCTAAACTACATCCCATGTCTGTAATGCCTTGTCTGTCTTATTTGGTTGGTTTTAGAGATAGGAAGTAGGAGGCTGTTCAGCTGTTGTTTTGTGGGATTTTGTTTCCAGGATTTATTCAATGTAGCTTGTAACATTCCCCTATGCAGTTCCCATCTTGCTTTTTCTCTACATGTTTTATCTGTGTCCATATGGTGCATCCATACAGTAAAACAAACACAACCACTACTTGGAAGAAATTGCATTTTATTTTATCAGATGTCTGACTTCCATATGATTGATAACCTCTCGATAGTAATCCATGACTTCACTAGGAGCATACTGATGTCACTTTCAGTGAATGAGAGGCTGCTACTGAAGTACATGAACATGACCACTAATTTCAGAGAACTGCCATTTAGAGTGGACATGTCTCCTTTTTAATTAAAACACGTATTCTGTTTGGTCTGCATTTACGTGGAGGCCAATGCCCCTCGCTGCCTGCTCCAGACTCTACAGCAGGGATTCGGCTTGAGTTGGTGTATTTGAGAGAAGTGTTATGTCATCAGCATTATCTACATCTGTAATAGTTTCTGCAGGGAATCATCTGCTTCTTGCTTTTTTTAGTGTAAAGCCATTTTCTTTCATTAGATCTATTGATGTTATATATATATATATATATATATATGTGAAATTATTTCAGTGTTGATCTTTGTGTTGTGTTATTTGTTGCTGGTTGTAACGGTACTATTCAGACATAATACATCAGGATATTGAAACTAATAGCACAGTTAGCTGAGAGGTTTGCCACTAATAACCATGATTGGTTGATATTTTTTGCAACAAAATAGGATGTTCAAGTAGATTGTTTTTCCTACAATGATCTGATGACTGTTGATTTCTGGATACAATTCATATTTATACTAATCCAGCCAAAATTTATGGAATTAGCCCACTTAGAGGATGTTCTTTTAGGTTTTTTTTTTATTAAACCAATAAGAGATGAAATACAAAAGCCATAGTTTCTTAATCACTGAACATCCTGGTTTCAAACAATATTCCTTAAACTAACTAAATTAAATTATGTAAATTAATAGTCTAATTTTTTCCATGCACAAGAAATTTTTACAAATGGCACAAGCAGTGATTTCTGGTTTGACTCATTTGTTTTTCATTTATTTCATTGTTCATTTTCGATTTTAAAGGCATATTGCTTTGAGTTTTATATCTTGCCACTTTGATGTTTTTTGTGGTCAACCAGAATGTTTTCCTTTTTTAACCACCCCATTTCTTCTACATTTGCCCCAATTTTTCACACAGCTGACTGGGAATAACCAACATTTTTAATTCCGTTGTGGATTGCCTTCTTCCTGAATGAGTTTTATGATCCCTTGCATTGTTTCAATTGACAATTCTTTTGTTCCAACCACTTTTCCTTTCACTTAACTATGCCAACTGTTTGTTGTGGTCTGCAAGAGTTGTCTTTTAACTGGAAATTGAACTGTAAAACGAGGCTTCTGACTGTATTTGCTATAGGAATGCAAATTACATGATCATTCCTTCATTTTTTCCTCAAAATTTGCTTATTCCATGTTATTTTCCTCTGCATGGATTGGAAAAAAATATACCATTAATTTGAACATGCAATTAATTTAAATCATTTAATCTAGTTTCTTTAAGGAATATTTTATTTTTTGTTCAGTGATGAAAGAAAAAATATTTTGTATCTTGTTATTAGTTTATTCACAGCTAACTAAAAAAACAAGTGAACATACTCTAAATGTGATAATTCCATACTCTTTTGCCTGGGATAGTATGTAAGGTCCTGCAGGGAAGTTGAAAAAGTGTTTCCTGAGCCCAATTCTTTCTAGTGAGATTGGGTCCTAAGATCACCTTCATTGAAACCTTTTTTTTTTGGCAATCTCAACCCTAAATAAGATGCAGTTCTTCTATTTTTCTAATAAATCAATATTATAATAATCAATTTTTTTGGATAAATGTTTCTATAACACATGAAAAATGCAACATTAAGATTTTTGCAAGTAAAATAATGGTAAAATGTTATTTGGAGAAGAAAGTAATTTCCAATTCAATATCATCATCATCATCATCATGTCGTGCCGCTAGCATAGATATCTCTGACCCTCTCTCGCCACTTCTCCCTATCATTCATCGCCTCCAGCAGTTCTTCAGGGCTACATCCCATATCCTCACATAGCTACTGTATGTATGTTCGAGCTGGTCGTCCTGCTTTTGCTCGGCCATATATGGGCATCCATAGGAGTACATCACTTATGAGCTTGTTCCTGCTTCTCCAGCAGTGTCCTGCGTGTCTGGTTCATCTAACTTGGATAGTTTTCATGATGAGAGGCAGGTGGCCATATAGTTGGCGCCTTGAGGGGTGTTGCCGCCAGGACTCATTCAATATTGCTCTCAACATTCTTGTGTAATTGCCGTCTAGCTTCTTCTCCAGCCGTTTAGTTAGTGTCCAAGTAGTGCGTCCATACAGCAGTATTGATACAACTGCTGCCTGGAAGAAACTGCATTTCATTTTATCAGTCAGGTCTGATTTCCATATGATCGATAGCCAATCGATAGCTGTCCATGCCTTTGTTAGTCGCATGTTGATGTCTTTTTTGGTTGATGAGACACTGCTTCCTAGGTAGGTGAATTTGTCTACCAAGCACTTAGTTTTGACTACACATGGCCACAGCAGTATTAGCTGACCAGCAAAAACTTATATTCATCAACTCTGTGCTGACACTGGGTGCCATCAAGAGGATTTACCAAGTGTGATATCCTTTAGAGATGGGTGGCGAGAAAGAGAGAGAGTCAAGAGATTCTTTGCTGTTGGCAAGTCTTGATGATGATAAAATATTTCTCATTATGTATTTGCAATTAATTATGATAGAAATTCTATAAATATGATTTGACTTGAAATTGAGCTCAATAGCTGCCATTGCTGTCCTTTAAGTGAGTATAAATTTCTAAAAATCCAACTCTTTCTTTACTTTTAGTTAAAAGTCCGCATACACATGTTAATTTATTTATGTGCTTTACAGAAAAGCATTAAATATGCATGTAAATATTGAGGCAATCTGTTTATTAGATTTAAATGTAAAAGAAAAAGCTATGAGAGGAAAGCATAAATATGTTGAAAATGTACTGAAATAAGAATTCTTATTTTTCTTGTCTTTACTAATGAACCTAATTATGCAAAAATTATTATCCCAAGATAATTATCAACCTTCAGAAAATTGATTTTGTATTGATCAAAAACAAATACACAAAAAGACTTTTACACAAACACACACATATATATATATATATATATATATATATATATATGAAACACACATGCATGCAAAAAAGTATATATCTGTGTTAATCCTCATATATACAAATTAATATAAACATACTTAATGTTAAAATAGGAAAAATTATTAAATCTCATGTATAAATACACCTCTGTTTTCATAGATATGTATACATATGTGTAACATAGTGGATGTTTGCCTTTTTTTTATTTCCAATGCATTTTTATTGTACAAATCATTTCCAATGCATTTTTATAGTAAAAACCATTTCCAATGAATTTTTATGATAAAAATCATTTCCTGTGCATTTTCATAGTAAAAATCTTTACTAATACAATTTTTATAGTAAAATCATTTCCAATGCATTTCTATTGAAAAATCATTTCGAATGAATTTTTATAGTAAAAATCTTTCCCAATACATTTTTATAGTAAAAATCATTTTGAATGGATTTTTATAGCAAAAATCATTTCCAATGCATTTTTATAGTCAATAATCATTTCCAATGCATTTTTGTAGAAAAATCATTACCAATGCAATTCTATAAGAAAAATTTTTTTTCAATGCATTTCTATCATAAAAATCATTTCCAATACATTTTTGTGAAAATCATTTCAAATGCATTTTACAACCCCTGACCAAAATTATGGAATTAGCACATTTTGAGTATGTTCATCTTTCTTTTTTATTACACAGTAAAAACTTATAACCAATAAGTAAAAGAATAGATTAAGAAACATACTAATAATTTGAATAATTCAGCTTAGTTTGTTTAAGGAATATTTCACGAAGCCAGAATCTTCAGCTATTACAGAATTTTGTATCATTTCTGTTTATTCATTGCTAAATAAAAAACCCTCAGTGAACATCCTTTAAGTATGTTAATTCCATAATTTTCATAATTTTTGCCAGGAGTAATATATACTTATCATGATTATCAAGTCATGTGGACAGCATAGATTTAGAGATATGGTGATCTTTTGTCATTTTTTTAAAACCTCATGAGTAGATACCACCCTTGTAGAAGAGTAGCAGTTGTTTCCTGACTGAACTATTTGATTCTGGCAATTGACCTACAAAATTCTTCCATCAAACATCCGATGAAACTCACTGCTGATGTAACTTTGGATTCACCCACCTTACTTCACATTTATCATGCTTCCATTGATATACACTTATATATATATATGTCGCACCCACTCTATAAACATTACCATTATCTCTTCCACTTCCTTTAAAACAAAAAAGAAATACTGCAAGCGGTTTTAAATACATCAAAAAGCCACCGCCATTAAAAACCAGAAGTCAACGTTTAGAACAGAATTTACATTACAAGCATTTCACAAAACCAGCATGAAAGCTTTCCTTTAATGGCATAAATTTCATCCTTTTTGGACCCCTTTCCCCTTATGTTGCTCTTGTGGGCAGGATCAGAGTGCAGTAGGCTCATCCGTTGTGACTGATCTGGATTAGCAGTGAGTTTGTTGTCCACGTCTGTTTTTTTGCCTGTGAGCAAAAAGTTTCTTTTGTGGTTCAGTATTGAGTTACTGCCACCATTTTTTTGTCTGGCAACTGGACGCTAGTTGCTCCCCACTTCCCTGACACTTGGTCCAGTTGTTAGATTACATCTGTAACTGACGGATGTGTATTTATTTCTAAAAAGAAATAAATAACATCATGGTCCGCATCAGTTTTATCATTCCAAGTTCTTTCTAGTATGTCATTTTCTTTATTTTTTCTTAGTTAAGGGCTCATTTTCACTAGTTTACTCATCCCTCCTGGTTGCCTTTTGCAAACATGGAGGACCCTCTAACAATGAATCCATCTTCATCTCCATAAAACTCATAACCTCTTTTCAGAGCTTCCCCAGATCCTTCTGTACTGAATTCTACCAATGAAGCCTTGCCTACTAAACCGGAAGAACAAACTGCTAGTAAAGAAAGCGCTAGCTGGCCTGTCCTTCCAGGCGCTTCCAAGACTCCTTCAGATGGCCTGATACAAGCTGGTACAAACAAGGCCAGCCTCCTGGTAGCTTCAACAAAAAAGTCCAGAGGAATACAACAGAGATAGGGTGTGGAAGTACGCCCCCTATTTCCAAGGCAACACTATCTTGCCCATCCCAAAAGTAACGGAAGCACTGCACCCCCGTATTATCTCACTCATTGTTGTCAACATCAAGACGAGGAAATTTGCAAGGTTGAAAAAGGATTCTTTTGAATATCTAATGCACACAGCAGGCATCACAAGGCAGTATTTCTCCAACATAGCTTTGCAACCTGGGATGTGCTGCTACCAACCAAGGAGCAGGTAGCCAAGCTGACTGAAAGCTGTGTCAGTTCCAAGTTCTTCCAGCTGAAGCTGGTATACATGGGAACTCATAGAATACAAGTAACAGTATGCAATGTCTCTGCAAATCTCCCAGGAGAGGTGGTGGCCTCTTACCTGAGTGCCTTTGGCCAGGTGGAGGAAATGACACAGCTTCATGCCAACCCTGCCGAGACAGCCCATGGCGACAATATGTTTTGATTGTGTCTGGATAGGGAAGGCTTCCAGGCCATCCCGGACACTTTATATTTCCAAGACTGACAAATAATGGTGGTGATGGAGGGCAGATGGCCGTGCTGCTGGAGTTTTAAGCAGGTTAGTCATCTCACTAAAGTCAAAGAATGGTCGACTCGGTGCAGTGGCCTGGGGAGGCTGAAACCAACAATTCCACCAATAACACTGGCACCAGTGACACCACCAATGACACCACCTCCAAAACTACTAACACCACCAATGCAACCCCAGAAGAGACCAGCAATGAATGGACACAGGTCACTTACAGATGAAGGAAGAAAAAAGGGGAAGAGCCGCCGAAGGCTCTGGCTCCTAACAAAAGTTCCCCAACCAAAGCCAAGACTACACCACCTCCTTCTTCATTGACCCAAAGGATCCCCCCAATGAAGACCCCATCAACACACACAGCAGCCCAGGAAGCCACATCAGCCACATCTCCCAGATCCAAAGACAACTCAACTCCTCAAGAAACCCCTATGGATGTCATACTGAACCTCAAGAGAAGAAGGGACAGTGGAGAAGACCAGGCTGAGAAACATTTTAAAGCACCAAAACCCCAGCCTCAACAACAACCCCAGCAGGAAAAATCCCCCTCCCAATAACAAGTCCCCCACCAACAAGCCTATTTGCATACAACCCCCCCACAAATTCATCTAACCCCTTCACAAAATCATCTAACCAGCCCTCCTCTTGCTTCACCTGAGTCTTTCCACTATTTCCCTGTCCCTTCTCTCCTTCAGCCTCATCCACAACTCTCAAACTGTCCTCAGACTCAGTTTGAGGACAGTTTGAGAACAGGCTGCAATGCAGCCTGACAAAAGAAACCTTTGAGATTCGGCAAAGAATGCAGTCAGTCTCACCCGCTCTGAAGAAACAAAGACAATATTCAGGAAGCAGTGGCAATATGTTCGATGGATCAGGAATCCATTTTGGACTTCCAGCTCTGGAAGACACTAAAGCCACTTCTTGACCTAGAAAAAATCAAGAAAAAAAAAAATCCAATCCATTCAACTTTAGGGGTGCACCCATAGTGACCACCTTTGTCTGCTTGGCTGGCAGCTGTACCCAGGGTGTGTGGAAATTCCTGGAGAAAGCTAGCCAAAGTGACGTTGGCATAAGGCTGGCAGAATTAGGGCACCCCTAAATAAAAAAAATGCTAAATCATTGTGCAGGAAGGGTTCCCATTTATGTTCACCCTTCGTTTTATAGATACTTAAAGGTGCGGTTCTCCATGGATGTTGGAGGAGTGTCGACAGAACTCAGCATTAGCTCCCTGAGACAGGCCACTGGTATCCTCACCCCCAAGGATTTCCAGACCATTGTGGACTCTGAGAAAGTAAGTGGGTCAGAATGATTCTTAATGTTGCCAGCTTGAATGCAAGGGGACTTGCTTGCTTGGTGAACTCTCAAACATCTATGTGGATAAAGAGACTCTTCACTTGCATAGGGGACTCTTGGGTGCAGGAGGACGACTTTGTGGTATTTTCAGCATTTGGCAGTCACTGCAGCACTGGGATGTCTTTGCTAGTTGGACACAGCCTTAATGTGATAGTCAATCTTATCTGTAGGGGTGACGGGGGCTGGCTGGTTGTAGCCGATGTAGCCATTAAAAGCTTCGAGCTTTGGCTGGTTGTGGTTTATGTGCCCAATTCTATTGGCAGGAGTCGCTCCTTTTTCCAGTGATTGGGGCTGTTCCTTGACGATTCAAAATAGCTAATTCTACTGGGTGATTGGAATATGATCCTTGATCCCAAGAGAGATAAGGGCAGGCGAGTGCTAGCGGCTCAGAAAGATGTGAAAGCAACCAGTTTGATTTGATAGGTTTCGTTTGGATCACCCAGGGTGGGAGATGTGGACGTGGCTAGGAGATTCGCCCTCTGGTCAGATTCAGTCTTATCGGCACAGAGTGTTAGAAGAGCTGAGAGTGACTTCGTTACTTGTCCCACGTTCCACTAGTTAGGGTTGACTGACTATAAACTTGTAAGAGTCAGCCTGCGGTCAGCCAATAAGCCTAGTCTGACCGGTAGCTGGAAGTTCAATACCTCCTTACTGGAGATATGGGACTTTAAGGAATGGCTGGAAACCTTAATTCAGCTGGCGCTAGTGGGGGTGGTTACCGGGAATAAGTGGTAGGGATCCTTTCAGTATAGGATTAGGGATTTCGCCATCAAATACGACCGACAGCTCAAACTAGATAGAGCCAAGAAGGCAAAGTCTTTAGGAGATAGACTTTCCTGGGTGGTGGAGAGGGGGGACTCCTTAGCCATAGATTTAGCTAGGTGGACAAGCGTTACAAGGGTTTTGTAGTTAGAACAAGGTTAAAAAGAGTTTCCAACGAAGCCGTGAAATGTAATGCATTCGTGTGTGAGGAAGAAGTGCGAAAGTTTCCCCATTAGTACAGTGAGTTCATCAAGTCCCCAGATGGGCACACACTACGGTTGAATCGTGAGATGCGTGAGGCCTTTCGGGCACACTTTCGTGATCACTTTGTCCTCTGTCCTAACCTGGTTTGGGATTTCTGCAGCTATTTAGCCAACTTCCCCTGCCTTTGAGAGGTGGAAGCAGCTAGTTGCAAGGGTTTGGTCACTGAATGCGAAGTCCATGATGTGTTGAAGTAGGTCAGCCTAAACAAGTTGCCAGGAGTGGATGGTTTCCTCTACGAAGTGTACTTAAGGATGTCGCACATGTTTGTGCCTATTCTGATGGATATATTCAACCATTTGTTTTCCCAGGGAGCCAATGCTGATTGCATTTCCAAGAGTGTGATCACATTGCTAAAGAAAGGTGGTAGGCATGTTTGTGTGAGTTTGGGTCTGTGAATATGGCTCGCTAAGGCTCTCTAGATAACATAATCTCCACCCCTCCCCATCCCTTTCAAAATTTTTGGGGCTTCATACTCCCCTAAATTTTGTTACTTTTTTACAATCTTTTGGAAATAAAAGGATCAGAGTGTAGTATCTGTTCCACAGATATTTTGTATTCATATCACCCTAGCGCCTCGCTGAGCGATACGCTCACATAGCGATCCTTCTCTTGTGGTTGATCTAGCCATTTGGAGTCGTTCCGGCTGAGATCCCACTTTTTGTGGTTGACTCTCACCACTGGAATGCTTATGCTGCGATCCCAGATATTGAAGTTGATCCTCAAACATATCTGATCCTCGACTCAGTCCTGTTTAGGGAAGGAGGTCTCCAGCCTTGAGTTGGAGTATCTCCAGTGATTCTCTCAGGAATCATCAAAGCAGACGGTGAGGAGGCAAACACAAAGCAGCCGCCCAGGAGGCAGGACCCTCCTGATTCCAGCGGTTCACCCAAACTAAATGTGGCCACGTTGATGGAAGGAACATTCCAGTCTCCTCACCTTTGTTCCAGCTTGTTGGCTGCTAGAACATCCCTGTCGCTACTGTTGCTTGTTCCCGACACAAGCTCTATCCTACCATCTTTCGCTGGTTGAAAACTGTTCAACCTGAGTACTCAAGAGATACTCAATAAACTGTCCTTGTTAGGGCAAAAACCATAAGTCTTTTGTGAACTACAAACTTATTTGTTTTCAGCCTTTTGGTTCCGGCTTAGCCCTTGCAGACAGTTCCTGTCTCCTGACCTTGAGTCCAACCAGCCCGCAGTCCAGAGACCAAACCGATGACCCCGCCAATGTCCAATACCAACCAAACTGACAATCCTGCTGATGATCAGTGATTGACCTTCCTCCCGTTGATCAACTTTCTAGCACCAACCTGTACATAATCTGGTCAATAAATTTGTGCCCGTTTTCTTGTTACACTGTTACCCTTGCATTTGTCTCTTCATTGTCTTGGCTGTTCCCATTAATTCATGTTTATAAACCAAGTTGACATCTCTATTACATAGATATTTCTTGTTTTTTGTTGTTTTTTTGTGGTGAGTGGTTGTATTGGATTTTTTGTTTTTTCTTCGACTTCACTGAATCATATTCCAAATTTTATTATTTATACTTTTAACCAAAAATCTTTACATGAATTAGGATTTGCAAGTTTATGAGTGTGTGACAATACACCACTGGCCAACCCCACCATCTCAACCTCTTAAACCACTCATGGCCATTAGATTGTCTAGTGGTTTTCCTCATCTCTGCCCAGGGGTATTTCACATTTCTTTACGGACACACAAAACAGAACATACACAACCGAGTGGGTGAAAGAAAAGAGAACAAACAAACATGGACTTGGGTTAGCTCCAAGCACAAGAAGGGAGAAGCTTGTGACACTTTTGTGCACCTCTCCGTGCATCTGCAGGCTATCATGAGCATGTATTCGAGCGAAATTCCCACAAAGCCACAAGGAACGCTGACTCATCCTCTTATGTCGGCCAACCCAGGATCTCAGTCCACAGGTTCTAGCAGCTGCCTTTCTCGACCATCAGCTTCCCCCGACTTCTGTCAACTGCCCTGTTCTCTGCCCTGGTCTCTTCTCCTCAAAAACTCAAAAAACGGTACTTGATGCTTCCTTGCTTAACACTCAGCATTATAAGGTATGGATCAAGAGTAAAGAGGAGCAATCTAGGGAAAGGAGTAGCAATTGAAAAGGGAGACTTTGGGTCACCCTAGACTATGGTCGCCAACTTTAATTTTTTTACTTTTGCCTTTAAAATTTCTAAGTTTTAACTTAATACTAAGTTCAAATTGTCCCCTTTTTATTATAATTTGCGTTTCTGGGATTTAATCTTCTCACTGTTATCAATCTTAAAACATTTTTCACTCTAGTCACTTTTGGATTTTAATTCCTGCACCATCAATTCAAAAGATAAATGATTGATATTTTAGAGATGTATCTTTCTAGTTCCGAAATAGATTTTATTTATTCATATTTAGGGATGGTCTAATGATCTTTACATAAAAGTTCTGCCACACGCATTCGAAGAAGTTTTTTTTCTATTCTTAACCATACTTTTTAAATATTAGAAAAACTTTTTTAATACATATATATCATTTACACCTATACATACACATACAAATATATATTAGAAATAATATCACCAAAATACTATACAGTAAAAAAATCAATCAATTTGGAAAATGCATGCACACTTTTAGTCCTATATTTGACAGCAGTAAAAACTGATTGAAAAGTTTGATAGGCTAAATTTGTCTGTTATACACACACACACACACACAATGGGTGGCACAAAAGTCACTTACCATTTGGAAATTTGAACATCTTTTGAATGAATAGGTAATTTTTTTCCTTCAATTATTCTTATTTGACAGTCTTATTTTTTTAAATGGTAAAGGACTTTTACAAAAGCATATATATACATATGAAATACTGGGTATTCCCACTAGTGTGTGTGTGTGTGTGTGTGTGTGTGGATATATATAAGTAAAGTTTGAACTGAAATCTGATGTTATGAGAGAGAATGAAGATTGCAAAATCAGATTGACATGTTTTGTTACCAGCCTAACATTGTTTAAATGAAAATGATTTTATTATCAAAAAACGAATTTTAAACTCTAAGAGAGAAAGAGTAATAATTATACAAAATAAATGTAAGCATTAACCACCCCCATACCATGCATGTCAATATCAGGAATAGACATAAGGTCAAATTAAGCCTCTAAAATTAATAGATCATTTCACATACTTTAATATTAATATCTCATCTACTCAAAGCAATATCAACTTATGAATACGAATGGCATGGATTGTTATTGACTATATGGAAATTCAAACCATCTGATAAAATTAAATGGGAATTCTTCCAAGCTGAAGCCATATCAGTACTATTGTATAGTTGCACCATCTGGGCATTAAAAAGGTGGGTGGAGTAAAAGCTTAATGGGAACTAAACAAGGATGAAGCATACTGTTTTGAACAGATCCTAGAAGCAGCTCTTTTCAAAACAGCGGCTACATGGCCACTTACCCCCCCTTCATCTCACAAACCATCCAGATAAGACAAATAAGACGTCCTGGGCACAGCTGGAGAAACTAGGATAAACTCATTAGCAATACTTTCTTGTAGTCTCCTATGCATGTAAACACTCGTATCAGCTGACCAACAGTGACCAATATTCATCAGTTCTGTGTGGACACAGGATGCCACCTAGAGAACCTTCCAAAAGCAGTGGATGGTAGAGAGATGCCAAGGGAATGTCAAAGGAATCCATACTATCATTCTGACTCGATTGATGATGATATATATATATATATATATTACATAAAAATTCTTATTTATAGATATATATATATATATATATATATATATATTTAGAAATCACTTTTATATATCATTATAAAATGAAAAATTCATTGATCTTATTCTAATATATATATATATATGTATATGCATGTAGCCACTTTTCCAAGTCCGACAGCAGTATGACAAATCCAATATTTATATGGCCCCCAGTTGGCTGACTGCATCTCTGCAGAGGGATTATACTACTCAAAAAAGTGTCCCGGATATGACATTAAACAACAAATCTGAATGGATCCAGGGTGATCCCTTGTATTATATACTAATGGTATCTTCAGGGTCTGTGAAAAATAAGTGGACTGGGAAATTCTAGATAGGGCCATAGTATGCTTGCAAGGGGTCAGCCTAACCCTTTTAGGTTTGTGACTGCTCCTAAAATATTTACACTAAACACAATGCATGCTATCTAAACTAATTTTCTCACATTAAGAAAATGTCTTAAATTTTTCTATGTTCCTACGTTGATACGAGTCTATATTTAATCTTTAAACTGATACTGAATTCATTTTAATGATCTTTCTTATTCTCATATTGCGAGGTGTTGTTTTTACAAGAAGTACTTTTTCTCCCAAAAATTTTGGGGAAAAACATGCAAATGATATTGATATAATTCTGATGAGAAAATTTCAATTATTAAGAACAAACATTAAAAATAATGGTAAAGCTAAAAATGGAAATTTTTAGTGGCTATATTACAAAGAACAGAATTATTTAGTAGTTGATTTTTTAAAAGACTATCCCGTAAAATTTCAGAGAAGCATGAACATAATGACTGGATGTGAAAGCAAAATATGGAATTGGTAGAATTGGATTCATGCCTTTACAACAGGGTATGGAAGTAAAATATGGAATAATTTTTAAAATGTTTTTTTTAAGTCTGAATTGTCCAATTAAAAAAAAAAATAGGATGAATGTAAATTTCTATGATTAAACTTATTATTTAAGCATTTTTTAAAAATATTTAGAATTCAGCCCAATATGAGTGAACAAGAAAAGAAACACTAAAGAATCTATGATTTGCTTAACACCAAAACCAAGCCAAAGTTTCTTTGTCTCTTGTATACAAAATAAAGAAATAATCTTTACAGAAAAAGGGCTTTTTAAGGAAAAATGGAAATGGAGGATTGAACAAAAAACAAAAAAAAAAGCTTTTTAACTGCTCTTGTTACAGTAATTAAGAAGGACCCCACAACATCAATAAGAAAGTATGCTAATAAATTGAAAGTCCACAAGAAAACTGTGAGGATAGCAGTTAAACAAGCTTTAACCCACTTGATTACGCTTTGTGAGGCAGGGTGAGAAAACAAAACAAAAGTGATTTTCCATTTAAATATTGTTTGGTTTAAGACTGCTATTGAGGAGGAATGGATGAAAATGTCTGAAGAATTTATTTTGAAGGCATGTTGATACTATAATTGAAAAAAATGGTGGCCATATTGATTGTTTGTTTGGGTTTTACAGCATCCATTTTTATACAAATAAACAGTTTTATTTCAAACAATTCAATTTAGCATAAGTATACAGTTTAATCGTCAAAAACAATTCTATTTCAAGCTACTTAGTCAAGTCAAACAGTTCTAATTAAAACAATTCACTTTTGTATAAGTATAGTTTTTGTTTATACAAAGGTAAATGTCAAAACAGTTCTATTTCAAACAATTCAATTTCGCATAAGTACATAGCTTAAATGTCAAAACAGTTCTATTTCAAGCAATTTAGTTTAGCAGTATGCAGTTTAGTTCTATTTAACTCATAGAGAGGACCCTATCAGGTGCTACTGTAGGGAATGAATAAATAAATTAAAAAAAAATTAAAATTGAATTGAAAAAGAAAATTATTAAAATATGCAGAAACTCTCAGAGGTCTCTGACAGGAAAAAGGGACGACGCATGCGGAAAGAAAAAGGGACCTCCTGACATAAGGAGGAAGCTCAAGCTCTTTTTTCAGCAGTGACTAGCGAATTGACATCTCCATCTCCTGATTACCAGAGGAAGCCAACGAGGCCGTTTCAAGGCACCACATTGCGCTAACCTTTTACGAGTAGTACTCGTCTCGCTTAACAGTATACCAAAATACAAAAGCTACGAAATGGACTGATTGAACTACGAATTAAAACGCTAGACTTGGACAAACTCCCAAAAGCGACTAACACAATGAGAACACGCATATACCAAGAAACGATTAACGTATTTTTTGACACCTTGACTGGGGGATTCAACCATTTCAATTGTATTCAGGGAAAGATCCCTCGCCCACTGAATGGTTGTTGAACCCAGGAAATAAAGGGGAAAAAACCCAAAACGTCTTTGTCTCCAATCTGTTGCAGTCTTCTTTTGTATAATATATTAATTTACAGCATTTTACATTTTTAGTCAATTTTCAGTCAGGATCCTCAGGGGAATAGTCTATGGGTGAGATTATAAAAGGGTTTAAAACGTTTAAATGATTTATATTCATAAAAGTTGGTTGGTTGGTTGTGTTTTACGGCATATCAACCCTTGTAGGTTACTTAATGCCAAATTCTGTTTATATGTAGATATATATATATATAATTTGTAAAAATAGTTTGTTGGTAACAGAACTTATTTGTTTGCACACAGTTAAATGGATTCAAGTATTGCTATCTAACATTAATTGTTTTATTTGTACACAGTTGAATGGTTTCAAGTATAAAAATGATTAAATCTTCCTATTTGACTACTAGATGAAACACTAACAGGTACTACCACTCCAGGTCAGAGTGGACCTGGGAGTAATAGCTAAAAAGAGGTACTTCACATTCCTCTAAGCTCCAGGACTGGAGCCTCACCATCAGACGCAGTTTAGTGTCATATCCAGGATACATGTTGATAGTGAGTGGAGGTCTTACCCCTCTGCAGAGATGCAGCCTCAACTGATTGGGTTGGTAAAAGTTTGTGTATAGTAATCATATTTTTTTTATAGCTTTACAGTAGTCAATATTTCTTTGTAAGTTTGTGGTAAGTTTAATGTCATAATAAAACTATTAGTAAAATATTCAATGCTCAAGTCTTGCAGTTCAATAGATGGGCAATAAGAAATATTGGGCTCAGTGTTTTCAAAAGGCAGTGACCATATTAGATAGATCTTCAGTTAGTTAATTCTTCCAGTGGAATCCACCAATCTGTTATAGAACTTTGGCTGTAGTATATCCAATTTGTGATAAATCATCCAATCCGGAGTGGCTCCAGGCTTATCGTCAAAATCAGTTATCCTAATTTTAAATTCATGATATTAATTTAAATTTTCAAATTAGAACCCTCCAACCATTATCTCACAAATCCTAGTTTAGAAACCACTTTGTTAAACTATATTCTGGTAATTATCCACATTTGTGAAATATCTGTGGATATTTCATGTTTCTGGATATAATGGCAGAAATTGTATATTCATCCAGAAATGATTCTGAATTTTACAATGCTTCTTATCCTAACTAAAATTTGAACTGAATCTCATTGTTTATTTTCATATCAAACAAACATTTTTAAAATGTAAAGTGACTGTTGATTTATCTTTGTAAGAAATAGAATGATTACCAGTTATTGGAAATGTTACCAATATTTGGTGCTAGGGAGAATATTTTGTCACATCCCTCACTTATCAAGTTCCAGTATTAGCATTAGTGTATCCATTGATTCTCTTCCACTGAATAAACTCATATAAACACTATACATTTTTTTGCATACATATATAAAAATATAATGAGTATTTCAGGAACATTATAACAATACACATGTGTCCCAAACAGATAGAATGTGCACAGTGTTTGATGTACAAGCAGTGCACAAAGAAGAGATATGAAAATGGTGACAGTTTTGTTTGTCTAAGGTCATTTTCATTTCATTGACAATGTCAAGTGAAGCACCTCTCTGAAGATGGAGTCAAAGTCTATTCAATAAACAGAGGTGAAAAGCATGTCCACTTTACTCCAAGAGTGAGGATCAAAGATAGGTCTTATCCATTCAAAGAAAAGAAACCAATAAAAGAAGAGAACGAGCTCTTGTCATTAATATGATCAAGAGACATGTGGTCTCTAAAAAGTATCCACACAATCCAAAGGAAGACATTTATTATCTCTTTATATAAATAGTTTATGATAAATTTGGCTCAAGTTAATCTTTGTAATTATTTAAAACAGATAAATGCATTGCTGTAATTAAAATTACAATAAAGAATAAAAATCAGAAAATGTTCATTTAAAAAAAATTCAAAAGATTCAAAACACATTTAGGAAGAAATAATGTTATTTCATTCTGAATATTTGATTTTCCTTAATATTCTTATTCAATATGATATTGATTATTGATTAGTATTTATCAATCAGCCAGTTTTTAAATATTTTTGTTTTTTTAATGTAAATCTTTTTGTAATCAGATTATTAAAAATAGAAGACCTCTTACTATGAAAACAGAAATAAAAAGTCATCCACATCAAGGTATTCTGACAGAACAGATTTCCTTGGCTCTACCTCGACATCCAACATCATTCTGGGCAAGTCTTCAAGACGGTATCTTGTGTCCACACAGAGCTGATGAATGTAATTTTTTGCTGCTCTGTGTGCTGATGCATTGGAGCCCACAGGAGAACATTGTTTATGAGTTCATCTCCACTTCTCCAGTTTTACACATTTTATTTGGATTATTTGTGAGATGGGAAGCCAGAGGCCATACAGCTGTTGTTTTGTTGGGTACTACTTTGATGATTGACTCAAAATAGCATGTAGTATCCTTGTGTAGTTCCCATTTTGTTTTTTCTCCCGTAATCAAGTATCAAAAAACAAAAAAACAAATACAGTTGTCTTTCTTTGGCTGTCAGCAAAATGTAGCAAAGTGTTAAAATGACACAACGATGATATATATTTCTGATTTTATTAATGGAAAAGTCATACAGAGGTTAACAGAGTGAATGACAAGGGTGAAAAATACATTCAAATCAGTTGAGCCCTCATTTCAAGTTATGATCAACGTAAATTATATGGTGGGAAATTAACTGTTTTGCATACATGGAAACTTCTTCAATTTCATTACTAAAAGTTCTTTTCTTTAGTCAAATTGCCGGTAAAGGGGAAAATAACCAAATTACCACATTCTGATGTGTTAACTCTTTAAGATATAAGATTGATGAATTTTCAAAATTTATTTTTGATTGATTCTTTGAACCGTTTGTGTGCTGCACATTTTGTAAAAAATCTAATGGCTGGAATACTCTTTTGACCATAAAAAATCTTGCAAATGAAAAAATTATTGCAATTTTACAATTACAATGCCCAATTGGTGTTAGTGTAAACATTGCACAAATGTGTTTAGAAGAGAATTTTTTATTCCTTGATACTTTCTAAAAATGGTTGTTTTACTAAAGTTTGAAAAGTAACAAAGAACTTATATTCTTATTTTTAGGGCTGGAGTATATCAAACAAGAGGCACATTTAGGGGGTGACATCAAACAAGAGGCACATTTAGGGGGTGATATCAAACAACAGGCACATTCAGGGGGTGACATCAAACAACAGGCACATTCAGGGGGTGATATCAAACAACAGGCACATTTAAGGGATGATATCAAACAACAGGCAAATTTAGAGGGTGACATCAGACAAGAGGCATATTTAGGGGGTGGCATCAAACAAGAGGCATATTTAGGGGGTGATATCAAACAAGAGTCACATTTAGGGAGTGATATCAAACAAGAGGTACATTTAGGGGGTGACATCGAACAAGAGGCATATTTAGCAGGTGACATCAAACAAGAGGCACGTTTAGAGGGTGATATCAAACAAGAGGCCAAATTTTTAAGTAATGTGGTCTAAAGTTACATCTTACCCTCATCTATTCAGTATATTTAGGTGACGAGAATTGCTCTCTGCACCAAAAGAGTTTATTAATATAGCATATGGCTTATATCATTTTTTTTATGGAACTTTCTTATAACTTCCTTATAAAATAATGTCATGAGATCTTTCCTTTTGTAATATTATGATGGTGATATAAATAAACAGATATACTCAAAAATGAATAAACTTTTCTTCTTGTCAATTTAGAAAATTACAATTTTTTTATTTTCTCCTTTTTCTTTTACTTTTGCTCAGTGTAAACAGAACAAGATGGTTGTAAGAGCAACTTTACTCATAGAATCTATTTTTTGTTTTATTGATTCTTTACAACATGATAACCTGTAAGAAAGCATTTTCCATTTGTGAATTTGAGTAAAATATTATGATGTATATTTTTCATTCATGAAATCATTAGTAGTAATAAAGTACTGATAATGACGAGTTTTTCACTGAGGTTTCAGCTTTCAGCTTAAGTCATAAAACTGTCATGAAATATATACAAAAATTGTTTCTTTCATTTCCAATAGATACAAAACTATTTCAACACACTCAGATTTTCTAATTGTAGAACTTATTTATGAATCTGCAGTTTAAAAGAAAAAATAGTCTTTGTCTATTTCAGTTTCCACACATTTTAACTTCCTTGTTTTCTCTTTTCCTCTCTAAAACGATCAACTTGTTTTTCTCAGTAACTAGCCAAAGCGAGATCCATGGTTAGGGGTTGGTCTTAAAGCTGAGTGGCTAAGGTTCTCCAACCCAAAGAAAAAGTTGGTATGTAGGTATGTATTTGACTACCCACCAAGCCATAATGTGGCACAAGACCATTTTATAGTGGGACGGCACACAAAAACTCCTGCGTGGCAGGTGCAAAAAATACTCAACTCTGCTCTCCCCAAATGAGGCACCTCACACGCTGAGCAATGACCCTAACTCTGTAAGGTGGGGGGGGGTCCCCTGTGGCCAAATGATCATAATTCTTTTTCCAAACCACCCGGCACAAATGCCAAGTGGCCTGACCAAAGGTTATATTTATCCTTACCTTCCCCCAGGTAGAATTTGACACAAGGCCGTTTTATTGTTGGGACTGTGCATGAATTGAGATTCATACATGGTAGGTGCAAAAATAACTTGACCTATTAGCATTCCCTTTATGGGTTACCCCAGGCACTAAGCAATGAACTTAGTCCTGCAAGCAGGTAAAAGCCTAATGGGGGGGGGCAGCCCCACTAAAGCCAAGTCAACATAACTTTTTCAACCCTTTGGCACAAATTCGAGGTGTCCTACCCAAAGTGGAAAAAGTTGGTCCTGGACAGAAACTGCCGTGGCTTTCAGATTTTTCCGCAGGCTGAAGCATTTTAAACTAATGGAGTCACGCGTCTATAGACAAAAAATCTTACTCATAACCTGGAGGTTGTGAGTTCAATCCCTGTTCAGGGAAATAATTTTATTTTACTTTCTTTACAACCATTGAATCAAAATGTATTCTGATTCTGTTATCATTTCTTTTACTTCAATCAAATAAAACATCTAAAAATAATCTGCAAGTATTTCAATTTCATTCCTTTTCTCTTAGAGGATCTGAAATTTTTATATAAATCTAAATATTTTTAAATATAGATATAAAGTTATAAAGGTATTATTAACTTATCCTATTCTATTGATACAATTTCCTTAAAAATAATAATTGTTGGGTTTTATAACTGCATCAAACACGCTGATGACATAGTGATTCAGTCAAATTCACCCAACCAAGCTGAAACACTACTGCATAGTTTGGAACAAGCCGCCACAGGCATTGGCCTCCATATCAATGCACACAAAACTGAATACATGTGCTTTAATCAAACAGACGACATTTCCACACTAGATGGAAGCTCTCTGAAACTAGTAGACAGGTTTTACCTACAAAGGAAGCAGTGTCTCATCAACCACAAAAGACATCGTCATGTGGCTAATGAAGGCATGGACAGCTATCGATCATATGGAAGTCAGACCTGATCGATGAAATGAAACGCAGTTTCTTCCAAGCAGCAGTCATATCGATACTGCTATATGAATGCACTACTTGGATGCTAACAAAACGTCTGGAGAAAAAGCTAGACAGCAATTACACAAGAATACTGCGAGCAATATTGAACAAGTCCTGGAGGCAACACCCCACAAAGCATCAACTATATGACTACCTACCTCCCATCACAAAAACTACCCAAGTTAGACGAGCCAGACATGCAGGACACTGCTGGAGAAGCAGGGACGAGCTCATAAGTGATGTGCTCCTATGGACCCCCACATATGGCCGAGCAAAAGCAGGACGACCAGCTCGAACATACATACAGCAGCTCTGTGAGGATATGGGATGTAGCCCTGAAGACCTGCCAGAGGTGATGAATGATAGGGAAAAGTGGTGAGAGAGGGTCAAGGATATCTGTGCTGACGGCATGACATGATGATGATGCAGAAATTATTATAAATGCTGATTACACAAATAATGTAGCACTTCTCACAAATCCACCTGCCAAAGCTAAATCTCTGCAGCATACTCTGGAGCAGACAGCAAGAGGCATTGTCGGAATGTCAGGACCAGATTTGTTTTCTTTGTTTAATGGCATATCATCCTTTATGGCTTATCTAATGCCAAAGTAATCCTTGTAGAAAAACAGAAGGAATACAATTTAACCCATATCTGGGGCAATAAGATTTGGTTGCCTTTTAGTTTAATGACATATCAACCTTTGTAGGTTATATTATGCCTAAGCAGTCCTTGTAAAAGAACAGTAGTGGTACTATTTGAATCATAGCAGGGGAGATAAAGGGGTGCTAATACCCTTAGGAAAGGATATGATATTAAATTGCATCTGGCAGTGAGTTCCAGTCTTGGAGTTTGGGAAATGTTGAGTACTCCTTCATTACCATTACTCTCAGTTTCATGCTGATCCGGAGTGGTGGTACTTGTTGAGATCCCATCTCTGGATCAAACAGAACTGTTCAATCTTTTACTTGGGATCAATATTAACTAGTATTATGAGAGTTAAATAACAATACTTGAAACAATTTAACTGTGTGCAAACAAAGGATTTATATTAAATAGAATTTTTAGTGTTGGATAATAATAATTAAAACCATATAACTGAGTGGAAACAAATAAGCTCTGTTTCATTTAAAAATAATATTTCCTACAAACTATTCATTTACAAATCATATAATATATATATATATATATATATATATATATATATATATATATATATATATTGGACCTGGCATTAAATAACCATCAAGGGTTGATATGCCATAAAATGCAACCAAACCAAACCTTGGGAAAGACATCACTTTATCTCTTTCCCATAACCCACTGGTAAATTACTGGGCAAAATGGGTTCTTTAGCCTTGGTTAAATAACCTGTTAAAAAACTCTGGATTTAAACCCACAATGCTCACTTCAAAATTAAGTTTGTGTTACAGCTCATGGTGGAGGGGCTGGGAGAACAATCACCTGATATAATTCAAAAACTTTACGGTTCTTTTGTGACAAAATGATACCTTGTGTCAGTCTGCAAATCATAGCTAGTGACTTTGATCTTTACTTTGTATTTGGCATATTTAACCTTATGACCAAAGTTGGTCTTGTGATAATGTACACTTTGCAACAAGTTTTGGCATTGTGGCCAGTATTGGTATAGGCACCAAATTTGGTACCAAGTTCCTCAATAAATGGAAAACATTTTGAAATGTATTTCTTAAATGAAATAGATTTTAAAAATTGGTTTGGACATAAAATAAAGTATAAAGGCATGTATATAGATATATAATAAAGGCATGAATATAGATCTCTAAATTTTACCATGAAAGAGATTTTGAAGTAATAGCCCAATAGAAATATAAGTCATCGAATCATATATGAAAACATTTTATCATCATCATCATCAGTAGCAGCAGCAGCATTAAAGCATGCCAATGGCACTGATTAATTTGACTCTCTCACCATCCATTCATGTCAGTCATCACTTTTGCTAAGTCCTCTAGACAGCATCCAATGTCTTCACAGTGCTAAAAATCTGTTTTTGCAGATCACCCAACTCTGATGTGTCTATGTATAGGAGTCCATATATAGAAGAATGAATACATCTTCATTTCTACAGCAGGCCTTGCCTTACTTGGATTGGTTGTGAGATGAGAGGTGTGGCCATACAGCTGTTTTGCATGGTATTGCATTGAGGATTTGTGCAAAACAACATACAGCAAACTTGCCTATTTCCCATCTTGTCTTGTCTCAAAGTGCTTTGTTAAAGTCCCTGTGGTGCAACTATAAAATAGTACTAACAAAGCTACTGCTTGAAAAAATTTGTTTTATTTTATCAGAAAGATCAGATTTCCATGTAATTGATAACCTTTCAATAGCAGACCCCACACCTATGTGTATTGGTCTGATAACAATGTCAAATAAATTTTCTTGCCAGTCAAAGAATGAAAGTATATCAAAAGTTTTTCTTTGTAACAGGTGAATTAATTACAACCATTTCTTACAAATTTCATGCTTTAATGAAGATTCTTCTTACATTCAAATGTGAAAAACTGGATCAACCAACACTGACAAAGGATTCCATGATATTTTGTTCTTTACTGAAAAAAACAACTTTGAGTAAGTTTTTTTTTCAATAAAGAATGAAATATCATTGAATCCGTTGTCAGTGTTGGTTAATCCAATTTTCTTCTTATTTTTATCATCTTGTCAGATTTACCAAAATCTACTGTTTCTCCATATTCAATTGTATAAAGGAATTTAAATGACATTGAAGATCCACAAAACAAAATATCATATTAAATATAAATGTAAAATATAAGAGAAAATCAAAAACTAATGTATTATTAGTATAATTATAAGTATAATATCTAATATTAGCATAATTATTAGTACAATTATTAGTATAATATGTATTATTTGTATAATTATTAGTATAAACGACAACCGTACACTATGACTGGGCCCTGCTTAATAACAGGGATATCAGAGATGAATATACGTTAGCACTAAGAAACAAATACAATGCTCTACAAGAATAGACAAAAACACACACTCCGATTGAAGAATATGAGAATTTTGTCAATGCCCACTAAAAAACAGCAGCGGAATTCATTCCAACTAAACAAAGAACAAAATATAGAGTCCCATGGGAGACATTAGCAGTTAGAGAAAAGCATGCAGACGTGAAAATTGCCTCCAAATGCAACAGGAAGAACCCAACTAATACCAATGGCCTGAAACTTAAAAAGGCACAAATTGAATTTGTTAACATATACCTAAAAGAACAGACAGAATACATAGAAAATCAGATTGATAAGATTAGAGGCTCGGTTGAAGGTAGACAATCTAGGATAGCATTGCAAATGATAAACGAAGTGAGCAGAAAGAAGAGCACTGCAAAAGCTAAACTGAAAGCTACCAGCCAACAAGATTGAATACACCTGTGGAAACAGTATTTCGAGAATTTACTCAGGAACCGTCTGGAAGTCAATTCAGGAACCAATCATAAAAATTATAAGTAAGCAATTAGACATCAAACGAGAACCATTTACTCAAGAAGAACTCAACTCGATACTGAGAAAAATTAAAAATAGAAAGGCAGTAGGGCTCGATGAAATACCCCCAGAGGTGGGGAAGACTAGAAAATTTGACAACATACTCCTCCGACACTAATGCCGTATATAATCAAAATTCGATTGACAGATGGATGAAGGGATGCATCCTCCCCTTCCCTAAAAAAGGCAACCTCAGATTAGCCAAGAACTACCGAGGTATAACTCTTATGTCTATAGTGGCCAAGATATACAATGCTGTACTACACAACCAGATAGAACCCAAAATTGACAACATGCTTAGAAAGAACCAAAATGGTTTCCGGAGAAATAGATCCACGACCTCACAAATTTTTACTATCCATCGAATTATTGAACGTGTACACTCAAAAAACCTACAGGCAACAATATTATTTGTTGTCTTTACAAAGGCCTTTGACTCCATTCACAGAGGTAAGATGGAGCAAATTCTTCTCGCCTACGGCCTACGAAAAAAAACTGTCACAGCCATAATGATGCTCTATAGAAACACCAAAGTAAAAGTCCGTTCTCTGGATGGAGACACAGACTACTTCGACATAATAGCAGGAGTACTACTAGGAGACACACTAGCCCCATATCTATTTATCATCTGTCTAGACTACGTACTTAGAACATCTATTGATAAAATCAAAGAAAACGGTTTCAAGCTAACAAAAGAAAGAAGCAAAAGGTACCCCACAAAAACAATTACCAACGCCGACTATGCCAATGATATAGCACTTCTGGCAAATGCACCTGCCCAAGCCCAAGCCCTGTTACATAGTCTGGAATGAGCTGCTGCAGGCATTGGCCTCCATATCAATGCACACAAGACAGAATGTATGTGCTTTAATCAAACAGGTGAAATCTCCACACTAAATGGTAGCACTCTGAAACTAGTGGACAAGATCACTTACCAAGGAAGCAGTGTCTCATCAACCGAGACAGACATTGACTTGTGACTAGCAAAGGCATGGACAGCTATTGATAGGCTTTTGGTTGTATGGACGTCAGACCTGACTGATAAAATGAATCGCAGTTTCTTCCAAGCAGCTATCATGTCGATACTGCTATATGGATGCATCACATGGACACTAATTAAACGGATGGAGAAAAAGCCTGATGGCAATTACGCAAGAATGCTGCGAGCAATATTGAACAAGTCCTGGAGACAGCATCCCAAAAAGCAGCAGCTGTACGGCCACTTACCACCCATCATGAAAACTATTAAAATTAGACAAACCAGTCATGCAGGACACTGCTGGAGAAGTAGGGACAAGCTCATAAGTGATGTACTCCAGTGGACCCCTTCACATGGACGAGCAAAGGCAGGACGTCCAGCTCGAACCTACATACAGCAGCTCTGTGCCAATATGAGATGTAGCCCTGAGGATCTGCCGAAAGCAATGGATGATTGGGAGGTGTGGCGAGAGAGGGTCAGGAATATCCGTGCTGATAGCGCGATATGAGGATGATGATGATAATATGTATTATTGGTATAATACATATTATTTGTATAATTATTAGTATAATATCTATTATTAGTATAATTAGTAGCATAATATGTATTATTAGTATATATGTATTATTAGTATAATTATTAGTATATATGTATTAATTGTATTATAATTAGTATAATATGTATGTTTAGTATAATTTATCGTCTCTGGTGAATCCATCATGATAAATTCTTCAAATGGTAAATTCATCGCCAGTAAATTATCCGTGGCTAAATTCAGAATTAAATCATTGCTTTTAAGAATTTAATAAAAAGAGCTTAAGAATTAGGGATAAGGAAAGCCTAATGTTAAGGGCAATTAATCTGATACAATAAATTTACCTAGAATCATAATATATTAATCTATTTTGAATTCTAAGTCTCTGTAACATTATTTTAAATCACAAGATGAAAAAAAGTCACTTTTAAAATTATAATACTGCATGTGGGAATATATTAAAATAATTAATAGGTTCAATTTTATTAACAGTTATTAAGAAAAAAGAAAGATTTTGCATTATGAAGAGAAGTAGTTCAATTTCAAATACATTGATAAATGTATGTGAAACAAAAAAACTAAAATAAAACAAAAAAACAAAAAATGTAGTATTTTTACTTACCTTAAATTTGAAGAAAATTAAAGTATTCCAAGATTTGAAAAAAAGAAAAAAAAAGAAAAAATATATTAATAAATTTGTGCAAAAATCAATAAAGTTTAAAAATGAAATAGTTTGAAATATGAAAAAAATTGTTAAGTATTACTGATTCATATCAGAGCATTTTGACATAAAAAAAAAAGAAAAGATTAACCAAGACAAAGATTGAAAATTTTCCATTCTTTTGAATTCTACAAGTGCCATTGGTAATCATGAGGATAGAATTATTTCAAGGTGACTTGATTTTTCCAAATGATCTATTTCTTCAATGTTACAATCACTGCTGCATAATCTAATGCACAAATTCTTCCATGGTAAAAAAAGAAAATGTTTCTGGTGTTTACTATATGAAGAAATCTGCAAAAACTTTTGAAAATCTAAGACCATTTTAATTTTACCTATTCTGAAAAAGAAACTAATATTTTACCAACCATTTAGAGGATGTGCAACTGATTAAACAAACATGTAATGAATAATAATTCTTGGAGGTTCACTAAGTTGTAAGATATTAAATTTATTGATTCTTGTTGACTCAAAAGAATGTTATATTAACTGAACTTATGAATGGCAGTAAAAAAATTTATTTCAATATTCCTTTCATTTGAATATTCAGATAAAAAATATTTTTATCTATATTTTCAGAATTAAATCAAACTGTAAAACAGTCCTGAATAGAAAATTAAAAGAAAACATGTCATCATGATAAAAATAAAAATCCTAAAATAAAGGTTTGTTGGTGTGAGTCACTATTGGTCAATGAAACGATTGTATAACTATTGGTATTTATAAATAAGTGCTAAATGTTTGATGAAATTATTAAGACTCAACAATTATTATTTTTAAGGAAATTGTGTTAAGAGAATAGGATAAGTTAATAACACCTTTATCACTTTATAATATATATATTGAAAAATATTTGGATTTGTTTTAAAATTTCTGATCCTCTTAGAAAGAAGGAATGAAGACAGAAATATTTGCAAATTATTTAAAGATTTTTTTATTCTGTTATAGTTAAAGAGATGATTACAAAGCCAGAATTTAATTTATCATGTAATAAAAAAATCTCTGTTAGTGTCAAAACCAGAAGATGTACAAAAGACATGCACCTCTAAATCCAATGGAGACAACTATTTATTGTCTTAGATTAATTTTGGAGCTTATTTAGAAATGAAAGAAACAATTTTATCTGGGTGTGTCAAAAAGTTTTACAATATTTTGGTAATGAGAGACACAATCTGGAAGTTTTGGATGCTTTTCCTAAGGTTGTGAAGATAACAAACCACACTGGACTGGGAGATGCCAAGCTCAAGTATCACTCACTAGATTTGTCTCTATGGCTTGAAGCATGGCCTTAGAGTCTGCGCTTTTAGATCTACTTGACCTTGCCGGATCATTAAGATTCTTGTGGCCTAAGCAAAATTTTCTTGAATCATCTGGTTACTGTGATCAATTATGTCTTCACCTTTCACACAACAAATGTTTTTGATTGCTTCCATGGCAGCGTTATGACTCAGTTTGAACTCATAAAGCATAAGCTCTTATAATAGACTACTTTGCATATTCATCTGTACAGCTTTCAAATAAGACATGGAGTGAAGCAATGTACAACATGTCATCACACTAATTACCATGATACTACTAATTGCAGTGCATACATTCAATGGCTTGAACTACTTTGATCACATGATATACATGCCACAAACTAGCATATCTCAAAATTGTGCTAAACTTTTGACTCACCCTAAAAATAAAAAATATACTGTTAGCGAAAGGGAAGAAGAGTTTGTGATTAAAAATGAATTGTATTTAATTGATAAATGTTATAATAATGTTCAAAGAGAAAAAATTCTGATTCTGTCATGCAATAAAATATCAATGAAAAGGGGCAGAGATACTAAGTCAAAAATCTGGGATTGCACATCCAAATTCAAAAATTCAGGCAAAACAATCCAAAAAATCCAATCAGTAACAGCAAAGTAGTTTTTTGATAATAACTCCTCAAAAAGCCAAATTCCAAACTGTTTGAAGCACTAGAATATACAGACTGAATCTCTTCAGGGGGACAATATAGCATAGGCATAGGTATAAGTTGCTCGCAAGAACAGGTATATGTTGGAGAATGCGAAGGTTAATATTGAAAAACAACACAGAAACTGAAGATTTTTTTAGGGTTCATAGCTGGCTTGCTACTATGAATTGTCCAATAAGAGAAAGACTTGTTAATATTTTCTATTTAAAGGTCGCAGCTCCTGTTGGGATAAAACTTAGGACTGACTTTTTTCTATGCCGGTAGCTTCAATTTTTTTTTTTTTTAAACGAGTCATCCTCTCACTTCTGCTTGTCATGTCTGGGTGGGGAGAAATATAACCGTTTCCAGTGTATCTACACTTGCACAAAAAGTTTTGAACCATCAGGTTTTTTCTAGCCATTTTTAATAAGAACAAGTGTTTTGACATGGCTATTAGAAGACTATCTGCTTTTGTATTTATTTATTTTTTCCATTTCAATTTTCTATAAGCCGTTCAATTACATTATAATAAGACTCTGCCACTGTGTGTTCTAAAAATGACACTAAACCATCTGATGGTAAATCTCTAGTCTTTTATTAATATTGAATTGAATTTTTAGCATTTGATAGCAATACTTGAAATCATTTAACCTTTTGCAAAAAAAATGAGCTTTGGCTCATTTAAAAAATGTTACCGACAAATTATTCCCTTAAAAATCATTGATAAAATTTGGCATTAGATAACCCTCAAGTGTTGATATTCCATTAAATCAAATAACCTAACCAAAATGCAATGGCTTTTAATAAGTGAAGGCAAACTGTGATCGATTCTGACTGACAGAAAGCTGAGAAAGAAAAAATCTGAATGTCTATGATTAAATTGCTTTATTCTTGCTGAAACTTTTCTTTTCTAATCAACTGCACAAAAAACACAAATTCTTTTTCAAGCTAAAATATTTTCTTTTCCACAATGTTTTCACCAGCATTTTCACCAGTCATCAGCAAGAGCCTACATGGGCTTTTGGTCAATTCAGGTTGAAAGCACTGATTATAGTTAAGCAATAATGAACCAGTTAAGTACTAGAATGGGTGGCCATTATGAAATAATTGGTACTATAAGCAAAACTGTGCTTGACTGCTAGATTTTGCAAGGTTCAATAAATAAGCACAAAAGAAAGAAAATTATTGTCAAGTCACACTGTAATCACAGGATTACTAAGTAATTCACTAGCCAAGGATTTTAAAAGGTGACCACTTTTAATGCTGGGTAATATGAGGCCTGAATTCTGTTTCTGTAGTGCATGTAATTATCAAAGTTGAGCTGAATGAAATAACATTTAGGAAATGTTTGTTGTCATATTGCAGAACAATCAGTCTAATTACATATGACAAAAAGATATCAGCTGCAGCTAAACTAAACTGTATGATATAAATCTTTGTAAAACTTAAATCATGCAGTTATGGAGTTTTTTTTAAATATTTAATCTCATCTCCATTCACCAAATTCCAATATGAACATTAGTATATCTATTGATACACTAACACTGAATAAATGGAAGGAAAAAGAAGGTGAGGTCATTTACACAAATAGGAACTATCAATACATACATATGTACAAGTATTTTAAGAAGGTACAAACATGTTCCAACAGAACAAGCAGTCTAAGAAAAAGGTACAAAAACAGCAGAAGGTCTTGAGTTCTTTGGTAAGCAAAGCCATGCAGCTATTAATGTTTCAATGCCAAAGCATGACCAAGTCTATCTTTTGAGCTGCAGACATATTAGTCTTTCTTTTGTAAAAATAAACCAATGATACAAAGGCATGTTTACTTTGGTCGAAGAACGGGGATGAAAAGAAAAGGTGTCTCTACTGTTTGGAGGATGGAGACAAAAATGAATAAAAAAGGATTCTCCTATTTTTGCATGACCACAAGGCTTGCAAAAAGACATTTCCATAAAATTCCAACGAAGACAATTATTGTCTCTCTAAAGAGTGAATATTTCAAAGTGATAAAAGTTCTAAATCAGCTGTTTTAGCCTAGGTTTTAGTCGATAATGATATTCATAAAACAAATTTGTTTTTTCTTGATCATTTTTATAAAGTTGGATTCCAGCAGTCAATTGAAACAACAAAGAAATAATTCAAAACTGCTTTCAAATGCACATTCTCCATGTTGTTCCCAGAGACGAACAAACAATTCATTTCAGCATAACAAATGCCAATGAATCAAATGCTCTTGTGTGGCAAATCATAAAATATTGAATTATTTTACTGTTTTTCTTGGGATTTCTATTTAGTTTCTGTCTTCTAAAAAAGAAGACAGTTTGGGATTGTTGTTATAATAATAATAATGAGAAGAAATGTCACTTTGATATTCTATAATTTATAAATTTCTTGGACAATTCTGATATTTGGAGTTTTTCTTCTTTTTATTTCCTTAAAGGCTCTCCTGGTAACAACACTTCAACTAATTGATATTCTATTGATTTTAATAAAGGTTTCTTTCTCATGTATGTATCTCTCTCTCTCTCTCTCTTATATAAAGGAATAATCATCATCCTCATTTTAAACATCACTAGCACGAGTCAAAAGTTTTGCAATATTTTGTCAACATGAAGCACAATTCAGAAGCTTTTGGATGCTTTTGAGGTTGTGATGGTGACAAACCATTCTGGACTGTGAGATGTCAAGCTCAACTGATATTCTCTGAGAGTTACTCTCTAGATGTGCCTCTATGGTTTAGAGTGCAGTTGTGGTATCTGGTTTTAGGGTTACCTGATCTGACCTGATAATTGAGGCTCTTGTAACCCAGGAAAAATTTCCTGAACCATCTGGTTACTGTACTATGATCAACTGCCGCTTCACCTTTTGCTCAAAAGATGTTTTTGTTGCTTCTGTGGTGCTATGGCTCTGTTTGAAGTTATAAAGTTCCTAAATTAGTCTACATTGCACATTCATCTGTGTGGCTTTCAAATCACACACAGGATGAAGAAATGCAGAGAATGTGTTAGTGGACTGACTACAACAATGCTATCAGCCATAGTTCATGTATTTCATAGTTTAAACTGTTTTGATCATATGGCATGAACTAGCTCATACCAAAATATTGCAAAACCTTTTACTCACCCTAATATTACTATTATTTTACTCCTTATGAGTTTTTCATATCAGGAGTAATTGGTGGTTTTTCACTGAAATTTGAACGAAAGCAAGTTTCTTCAGGTCTCCTGGACTTTTCTATGTATTTTAGCTGATTTTAACAGTGCTGTGGTCTGGATGGTCTTGTTTCATCCTTTGAGCTTCAGTTCTTCCAATCTCTTTTCCAGAACTTTGGGGACTGTTCCAAGTTCTCCAACTACAATTGGTATCACTGTCACCTATGTGTTCCACCGCTTTTTCAGCTCTCTGCCAAGATCCATGTATTTGTCTGTCTTTACACTTTCTTTTATTTTCAGAGTCAACTAAAAAAGGGCAAAATCCATGAGATGATAACTTCTTTTCTTTTTTATACATCTAATTTCCTGGGACAGATTCTGCTTTGTGCATACACCATTCCTCAGTATGGTTAAATTTTAGTCTCTTGCAAGTTATTAAGTTCAATTTTGTGCTAATACTCTTGGGAAGGGCATGAACCTACTTATCCCCTAAGCTGTAGTTTAAATAGTATCACAGCTGTTGTTCTACAAGGACGGCTTTGGCATTAAATAACTTATGAAGGTTGATATGCCATAAAACAAAGATACCAAACCAAACCAAACAACAGAGCCAAATAAAATCTTAAAAAACAAAGACAAAAACAGAACTGTTTAATTCTGTCAGTGAAAGATTCTTCATTTTTAACTCAACATCTACATCCTGACACTGGAACTTATGATTCAGCGATTGGATCTTCAGCAGAGTTCTAAGACCTCACTCCAAAATAAAAAAAATGAGCGTCCTGTCAGTGACACTAAACTCCATCTGATGGTAAGGTTCCAGTTCTGGATGTCAGGGGAGTGTGAAATATCTCTTCATTGCAATTACTCCCAGTTCCACTCAAGCCTGGAGTCATAGTACCAGTTAAGATCCCATCAATGGGTTAATCAGATCAGTTGGAATTGTTTATGAAGGATTGTTATTATTAATTAATTAAAACCATACAAGTAATTTATGAATTTTGAACTATTTTTTACCATGATATTAAGGATCTTTCATTTTACATGGTGTTTTTATTCTTTTGTGTCTATATTTTTAATAAAATGAAACAAGAAGTCAGTAAGCTGTAGTCATGTCAATACTACTGTATGGTTGGACATTAACAAAATGCCAGCAGAAAAGACTTGATGGAAACTACATGAGGATGCTGCAGGCTGTTTGGAACAAATCATAGAAGCAGCACCCTACAAAATAGTAGCTGTATGACCGCTTACGTCCCATCTTATAAACCATTTAAGTAAGATGAGCTAGACACTTTTGTAGAAGTAAGGACAAACTCATAAGCAATGTTCTTCAATGGATTCCTATACACAAACACACCAGTGTTAGCTCACCGGGAAAAACTAACATACATCAGCTCAATGGGGACCCTGAATATCGTCTTGATGACTTGATAAGAGTGATGGATGGATAGCAAGCGAAAGAGACCGTCAAAGGAATCTGTGCTGTTGGTACGCACTGATGATTATTTGTCTATACAGAGGCTTCATACCATCCTGCTAGAAATTATACAACTTTGATAATCATAAAACTTAATAAAACAAACAATTACTTTACAAACAAGACTGTCTTTTTATAATCCTATTGAGCAATCGAAGAGAGTTAGAAGATGTGACAATGTTTGTATTGGTTGCAAATACCAGTAAACAAATTGAACAGGAAATTATTATTATTTTGTCTTCTATCAGATGAAAATATATGTTGTTGTTGTTTTTTCCCTGGATACAGACATTGCAAATTTGATATAAAATTGGAAAATTCCTTTTGTTTTCTTTGCATTATCAGAAAAATGAAAAAGAAAACTTATAGTAATTTTTTTTCTTTTCTCACATATTTAGCAATTTTTTATTCTTATTATTTTCACTGTAAAGGAAAACATTGAGCCTAGATAAATATTTTCCATTTTTGTATAAAATTTATGGTTTCATTTGAGATTGACTGATAACATCACATCAGCTATTTGACATTTCATTGATAACAATTATATCAGCGGTTTTGCTTGAGTAACATTGTCTATCTCTCGACTTTGAAATCATCATCAACCATTAGATTGTTTCTGCCTATTACATATATTGATGTCATCTTATAAGTCATGATCTGTGTTCAATGATAATTGTCCTATGACTTATATCTAGCCCCAAATAACTTGTTATTGTTTGTTTTATAGCAATTTTTGTAAGATTAGGGAGACAATAAATAATTGTTCCCCCTTAGATATGTAGGCTTGTCTTTAGACATCGAATGTCAATTCCATAATTCTAACAGCTTCTTTTCTTTACCGTTCTTCAAATGGAAAAACAACATTTTTGTATCTCTGTTCATTGAATAGATTTGATCTTGAGACCAAGGACCATCGTCATTTGTTTAACTATTGAAATGAAAACCATCAAATAAGTCAAGGAGGACTTTTGACTATTTTGGACCCCTTTTTATATACTGCTTATCCACAGAACAATGTGCACATTTCTTCTTTTGGAACATGTTTGTGTGTTGAAATATTTCTTGTGTTTTATATATGTATCAAATACCCTATATATTCATATGAGTTATTTTTGTCTTTCCTTCTGTTTATTCAGTGTTAGTGTATCAGTGGATATGCTAATTCTAATATTGGAACTTTGTGAAAGAGAATACAACTAGATATCTTCCCTGCACCAAATGTTACCAATAACTGATTACCCTTCCAATAAGACACAGCAAAATGTAAGAATTAAAACTGCGTAGCAAAAGAAAAATATTTTTCAAAATGATTATTTTTTACAAAATAAGGGACTAATTTTTTTCATCAAGAAAATGAAATATACCCTTATCTATTCATTTAATAAAAGACTTTTTATGACCAATTTTTCAACTCAAAAACAAAGGTTTGTTTCTTACCTGAGATACATTTTTGAATGCTAAGATTACCATTGTTCATTACAAGCACTATGTAGAAAACAACTTATTGAGGCTAAAAATTTGGATTCGTTCATTATTTGAGTATATACGGTCATAAATCTTGAATTTGATGAGCTTTTTTAATGTCTTTGTGAATTTGTGTGTGTGTGTGTGAATAATCAAAATATTGTAAAACATTGCAAAATTTGACGAATCCAGATATTTTTAGCATTAGATTTTTTAGAACATAACTTTAGAGTTTTTGGCATGGCTACATATTTCGCATTTAAAATATTTATAGGACTACTGAGACTCTAATCAATTAGATATAAAAGATTTTTTTAAATTTCAGTCAACAAAATTTATTTTAGCTTCCATAGTTTTCCTTGTCAGTCATAGAAATAAAACCCTTCATATCACTCAGCTCCTCTTGTTACATCAAATCTTCCTGTTCAAATATTTTGATGAAAATTTTTCAAGTAATTTCACATTACACTGAAGCTTTCAGTTCACTTATTATAATTTGAAATAAAAACAGTAAAACAAACAGCACTAAAATTTTGATTCTGAAGTGTTTTATAAAAAAAAAAAAAAAATCTTTTATTGCTTGAATCAGCATTTGAAACATTTTTTTTGGAAAATATTCTTTTTGTGTTTAAATTGGTTTTAGTTGTAGCTCTCCTGTTGTGTATGATATTGAAGTTCCTAACAATTCAGCCAAAGATATGAACCACTAGGCAGGTTATAGATGTGATAATAGTGATGAAAGCTTATTTAGGACCAGCTACACTTATTTTCTAAGAGGATCTAAAAACTATTGTGCTAGCAAAAATCACACTATGATGAGTCATTTTTGTGTTACAGTTATAAAACCAGACAAAAATTGAATCATTATGATATAAATTGTCTTAACAAGTAATTTTTTTCTGCTACTGGAAGTTGCTTTTTGTCTGGCTCTGTCCACTATCTAAAATAACATATACTTAGCAGCATTTTCCTCAAAAAAAGTGGCTCAGTGGTCAGTGAGGCCAAGGGTCACAGTATTATATGACCTTTGCACCATGTTTACTCAGTTGACTCCTCTCCCCATGCTGAATTCCTGCAAAACTTTCATGATCCTGTTTAACTGTGGTTGACCCAGCAAATGATCCAGCTTAACTGTGGTTGATCCTGCCAAGGAGTTGAACGTTCAAGGGAGTGGTCCTACTTAACCACAGCCAGTCTGGCAAAGGAGGCCAATCACATTCAAGTCCACAGCCAAAGTGCACATGTGCTAGCTTGCAGCAATCCCACCTATCCGCAGTCGATCCTGCCAGGAAGAATATACTGAATACTCACCTAAAAAACAGCTTTTGAAGACAAATTTTTCACCTCAAAAACAATTGGTCATTCATTACAGGAACTATGTTTTTGACCACATGAAGCTTAATGTGAGGGAGTTCCAGTGTCTTAATGGCTAATGTACTGGACTGCAGCCTCAAAGTAAGCAAGTTCACACTCCAATCGTACTACTTTCACTTTCAGACTAATACCCTTGGAAAGGGTGTGAACTCTCTTATCCCCCTGTTATAGGGAAGTAGTATCATTGCTATTCTTCTACAAGGATGACTTTGGCATTAAATTACCCATGAAGGTTGCTATGCCATTAAACAAATAAACCAAAAACTGAAGCTTACATCATTCATTACATGCAATATGTGATAAAAACATCTGTTAGCAACAATAATTATTCATATTTGAATATGATTATTTGTATCTACATTTTTAGTTTTTCTCTATTTTTCTGAAAAATTCTTTGTCTTTATTAATGTTTCTTTTGAGATTAAAAAATAACAAAAACTCATCAATTTTTACCATTCAATGAAAATAAATAAAGTTGAGTGTTAAACTCTTGAGACTGTGCTCTCACCTGAGCTACATTGAAAAAAATTAAAGAAAATAAGTCAAGCAATGAAAAATAGCCTGGCAGAAGAAAAGGAACTAATTTCTTACAAGAAACAGTGTTTTGCTAAATTCTTGGCAAGTAAGAATAATAAAAATAAAATATAATGAATATAAATTTGGAGTGAACTTTTCATAGTCTAAAACTGTATCTTTTTTACTGAATATAAATTACTTGGTCTTCAATTCTGAAGCAGAAAAAGTTGCATTTGTTGAAAGTTATCTTACTGCATTGAGTAAATCTACTGAAATAAAGAAAGATCTATATCTTTTAATTATAAGGTATAATGCAAAACTATCATTTTTTGTTATTTTTTGTCAAAAAATTCTGGGTTGATAAACTTTTCATCGGTATACCAAACAATACAAATCAGAAATAAAACAAAAGATTTAATTCATACAATATACTGCTGGAATCCATCTTTCATTCATGTCTTAACTACTGAAGTTATAAAACAACTAAAACAACTAGGAGTAAATAATAGTAATGATGATAAGTAGCATGAAAGGAGAACAAGAGTAGGCATTAATGGGTAGGAAAGATGATCCCCTAGGAATTGTGCAAAAGATTAAAATTTGACCATACAAACAAATGGTATATTCCGATACCAGAATCTATCCTAGGGAATGAAATGCATAAAATTCAGTTTGAGATACAAATGGATCATCTAATTCCAACCAAAAGACCAGACCAAGTGTTAATAAACAAGAAAAAAGTACTTGTCTCTAAGTGGATTTTGCAATTCCTGCAGACCACAGTGTGAAAATAATAGGAACCAAAAAGATAGAGAAATACTTGGACCTTGCCTGAGAACTGAAAAAAACTGTGGAACTTAAAAGTGACTGTGATACCAGTTGTCATTAGTGCACTGGGAACAGTCCTTGAAAAAAAGATTGGAGGAAATGAAAATCAATGAAAGAATTGACACCGTCCAAACCACAGCATTGTTAAGATCTGTTAGAATACTGAGAAGAGTTCTGGAGACTTGAGGAGACTTGCTGTTACTTAGTCTCCAGTGAAAGACCACCAGTTAATGCTGACGTAAAAAACTAACAAAAAGTAAAATAATGATAATAATTATATAAGTAAAACAAAGACCTTGAAATAGAAATTAAGAAAATGAGACACATTAAAACTACCAGTAATGCCAGTAATAGGGAGACCACTAGGTCAAGAAATAGACAGATAAACACATCAGCAAAATACCTGACAGTTGCAGCTGATAGGAAATACAAAAGATTGCTTACTGTGGAACTGCTCATCTCCTTAAGAGAGTACTGTCAATGGGACTGAAAAATATCACCTGAAAGAGGGGATGTCCTCGTGGTGTAATGGTTAAAGCACTGGACTATGGAATCGTAGTAAACAAGTTCAAACTCCAGTCACGTAATTATGTTCACTTTTAGACAAATACCCTTGGGAAAAGTATGAACCCTTTTATCCTCCTAGCTATGAGTTAAATAGTACCACTATTGTTCTTCTAGAAGGATTAATTGGGCATTAAATAAGCCATGAAGGTTGATACGTCATTAAACAACAAAACAAACAAATCACCTGAAAAATGCAGCAAAAGATATGAAAATATAGAATACATATAATTAATATCTTCCCTCACCCTAGGTCTTGGTTAAAGACCCAGAGAAGCATTGAAAGAAACTGAAACTGAAAAAATAATAATGATGAAAATTTGTAAAGTAGCTTATTCTATCAGTGGAAATTTTAAAAACTTTTTTCTTAATGGCCCAGTCATCTACTGTGAATGAATCAGTAAAAAGTTGAAGAGTGATGCGTAGAAGTTAATAGATACCTGGTAAAATGTTAAACCATTGTTTTATATGGATTGAATTTAGAAAATATAGAACAAAACTTAATTTTTTTAATCTAAAAATTATACTGGGTATGCTTTCCATATTTGCAAGGAGATTATTTCCTTGCAAAATTTGGAAAGCATCATCATCATCCTGTTGTGCCGCCCGCACGGATATCCCTGACCCTCTCTCGCCACTTTTCCCTATCATTCATCGCCTCTGGACTACATCCTGTATCTTCACATAGCTGCTGTATGTATGTTCGAGCTGGTCGTCCTGCTTTTGCTCGGCCATATGTGGGGGTCCATAGGAGTACATCACTTATGAGATCCTCTCTGCTCCTCCAGCAGTAGCCTGCATGCCTGATTCGTCTAACTTGGATAGTTTTCGTGATGAGAGGCAGGTGGCTGTATAGTTGGTGCTTTGTGGGGTGTTGTCGCCAGGACTTGTTTAATATTGCTCACAACATCCTTGTGTAGTTGCCATTTAGCTTCTTTTCGAGCCGTTTTGTTAGCGTCCAGGTGGTGCATCCATACAGCAGTATCGACACGACTGCTGCTTGGCAGAAACTGCATTTCATTTTATCTGTCAGGTCTGATTTCCATATGACCGAAAGCTTATCGATAGCTGACCATGCCTTCGTTAGCCGTGTGTCGATGTCTTTTTCGGTTGATGAGACACTGCTTCCTAGGTAGCTGAATTTGTCAATCAGTTTCAGAGAGGTTCCGTCTAGTGTGGAAATGTTGCCTGCTTGATTAAAGCGTATATATATAGTGAGTTTGTAAGCGCAGTGAGTATAGTGAGCCTGTTGCAAAGTGACCAAGCTGCCTGCAATGCCAAGCAAATTCACTTAATATACAGGTACCAGATCCCTGAGGAAACTTTTAGAGGTTTTTTAGAATTGGAGGTGCTCATGGTCTCACAGTTATTGTTGTAGGAAGTCAACTTAGCTAGCTGAGTTAACATCACCCAAAAGCCCTGGGAAATGTATGACTAATTATTCCCCCTTCAGTTATGAGCTGTCTCGGCTCTTTAACCTTAGTAGGACAACTGCTCTAGAAGGAAAACTTATAAAACTGGCTATTCTTACACAATAAACACTACATGAGTTGCACTTGACCAGGTTATGGGATAAGTCTAAGTTTAGAGTTCATGCCTGATTAACTAAGATCTGTTGGATGACTAACTTCTTATTATAGGGAAGCATAAAATTTTGGCTTAGCAGTGTATTTTTTGTGAACACACATAAAAGAAACATATCTACCTTTTGACATTCAAATATCATTCGGATATTTTCCACTCCCAAAATGATATTAAAAATATATTTTAACAATCCCATAATCACTATCATACCAACACCACATCTCCTGACTGAGTTCTACCTAATCTATGCTAAGTGAAAATGATTTTCTCTCTCTGAAGTCTATAATTTCACAAATAGATATTATTTTTTCTACTTTCATAAACATTAACCAAGTTTTGAGAGAGTAGATGATTTAATCAAGCCAGTCCTGTTTATTACATTAATAATGATAATAATAACATTTAAGAATAAACTAATAATAATAATTTTTCTGTTACATATGTACATTCCTATTTAATAATATTTGAAGGAATGTCCCTATAGTGTAATAGCTAAATTGCTGGACAGCCGCCTTGAAATAAGTTACTTCAAACTCCAGTCATGCTAGTACACTCTTTACTGGTTAGTATCCCTGATGTTTTACAAGAATGGGTTTGGCATTGAAGAACCAATGAAAATTGGTATGCCATTAAACAAAAACAAACCAACAAAAAAAACATATATATGTACGAGGATCATTAAATAAGTTTCCAGTCTTTTTTCGTATTAGCACTTTTATCGATAGTACACACATGAAACTCTAGTCCCCTTCGAAGTAATCTCCTCCGGCTTCAATGCACTTGTTGTACCGTTCCAATAACTTTTGGAAGGCCCCATGGAAGTCCTCTTGTGTGAGTGTGTCAATGACCTTCATCACAGCCTCTTTCATCTCCTCAATTGTCTCATAACGACAGCCTCTGAGCTTAGGGAATAACCAAAAATCACAGGGAGCAACATCTGGGCTATAGGGAGGCTGAGGAACTGTTTTGATGCCCAATCTTAGTCAAATAGTCTGTGACAAGGATGGAGTTGTGGACTGGTGCATTGTCCTCGTGGAAATGCCACTGACCCGATTTGATGAGTGCTGGCCTCTTCCGACGGAATCTTTTCCTGAACTCCCTTAAAACCTCAACATAGTAACCCTAACCATAACCCTTTGGCCAATCAACTGTGGTGTACTGACTTCCTTACTCGTCCCACACCTCTCATCATCTCTCACAGACTCCCTGCCTTTCTTGAATCTCTTATGTCACTCAAAAACTGATGCTTAATTCATGCAAGATGGTCGAAAAGCAGTCTGAAGCATTCCATATGTTTCTGTGGCATTTTTTCCAAGTTTAAAACACAATTTTATTGCATATCATTCTTTTAGGTATCTTCATTGCATTTTTGAAATTCACCAGCTGTGACAATCAGTAGGGTGTATTCCAATTGCTACTGTAGCTGTTCATTTGAATGTGAAATCATAAAAATTGGTCAGTCATCTCATAAGATATATAGCAATAACACACTGAATTTTCAAAAGTCTATAACAATTGTAAATGCCTGTACAAAAAAGTCTAGAAACTTATTGAAGGCACCACATATATATATATATATGGTTATAAAAGCTTTTTTAACTGCAAAGGTGTTGTTTTTTGTTTTTTGGGATTTTTTGCTGCTGCAGCAGCAGTGGCAAGTGTATATCATATTACTTACAATACAACTCCAGGAAAGATTAGTAAGTTATCATGTCACAAAGAAATGAGATACACTTCCACAATGTTGGGTAGAGTAGCATCATCATGTCAGAAAACTTATGCCAGTATTGATAATGTGTAAAGTTCATATATCATATATTAGTTGAAGAGATTCAAATTAGAAGTCAACCTCCCGCCCGCCCTGCACTATATACAGGATTCCTTTGTTGGTACAGGTTACGATATAAAAATAGTCAACTGAACATGAATTACATGTCTTGATTTTCTCATCTGATGTTGTTTTATCATATAATTTAAATTAACATCATTGAATTAATGATTCATTATGATTCAAATTCACCTCTGAAATCAGTTTGTGTAGTACAAAGTGATTCCACATGTGAATTTCATGGAAATTCCATTCTTGTTCAGTGTATTGACATGTCATCTTATCAGTTAATTAAAGTTTTTCAATGTTAAATTGATGCTTTCATTCATTCAATGAATTCATTCAATAATGAATTCTTTGCAAAAAAGTTGTGATACAGCAAGTATTACATGAAGAGGCTGCATTTTGACAGGATACTCTCATGTTCAAAAACCAAACAAATCTGGTGGAATCATAAAATACTGCTGGTATATTCTGGGTTACTGTGATAATGGTTCTTTGGACTTGAAACCATGTCTAATAGCAATGTCATCATTCCTTTGTATTGATATATCATCTAGGCCATTAATACAAATCTTACTTCATTAAATTAATGCTTCATTGGTTGGTTAATTGGCTTTTAAGGTACTTCAACCATTGTAGGTTATTTAATACCAAATCTTGTTTATACATATATATCAAATATATATGATTTTTAAGCACATTCTGTAGATAACATTTTCAAATGAATCTGAGCTCATTTTTTTTGCACACAGATAGTTTCAAGTATTGTTATGCAGTAAAAGTTGGCGACGGTAGTCGAGGGCAACCAGAAGGCTCCTTTTTAATAGCTACTACACAGAGGTGTTGAGGAGAGTGCTACTCCTTTCCCTGGATTGCTCCACTTTACCCTTGATATGTACCTTTATAATGCTGAGTGTTAAGCAAGGGTATTAAGCAAGAGTATTAAGTACCATTATTAAAGTCTTTGGTATGACATGACCTGGAATTGAACCCAGGTCTCCCAGACCATTGGCAAACACTCTACCCACTAGGCCAATGTAACAGTAACAATTTAACATTGGTCATTTGTTTTCATGCATTTAAGTATGATTTGTTAGTAATTCTATTTTTAAATGAGTTAGAATGAACTTTTTTTGCACACAAGTATTGTTATTTTTTTTACACAGTAAACTGGTTTCAATTATTGCTATCTAACACTAATAATTCTATTTAATACTGATCTCTTCTTTACAGATAACAAAGTCGTTACAATTATTCTATTGAACATTACTCATTCATTTGCACATAGTTAAATGGTTGTAAGTATTGCAATGTAAGATAAATATAACAAATTCATTTACACACAGTTCATTGATTCTGAGTATTGCAATGTATCACTAACAGTTCTATTAAACATCAGTAATTTGTTCACACAAATAGTCAAATAGTTCAATTTCTAACTATTTGATTTAGCATAAGTCATTTGTTTGCAATCAGTTTGAATATCAAAGAGTTCTATTTGATTCATAAATAGGACCTTATCAGGTGCTTCCACTCTGGGTCAGAGAAGACCTGGGAGTAATGGCAATGAAGAGGTACTCAATATTCCCACAAGCTCCAGGACAGGAACCTCACCATCAGATAGTTTTATGTCATATCCAAGACACTCATTAAGTGAGGCTTACTCCTCTGCAGAGATGCAGTCTGTGTATTCTACAGTTCCAGCTGACTGGGCTAAATACTTTATCATTGGAAAGTTGTGATACACCAAAGTATCATATGAAGAGGCTACATTTTGACTGGACATTCCTACAGTGTAAAGGAAAACAACAAAATCCATGGTATTGTAAGATACTGCTTAAATGCTCTGGGTGGGTAGTAATGATGTTTTAGCCCCAAAACTGTGCCTGACCTGGGAGTCATCATCTGATGAAGACTTTTTTAGTCACTTAGGTGGTGTTGTTTTTCAGAGTTACAGGATGTGCATATAAAAGAATATAAAATCTTGTGGACCCCCATATAAATAAAAATAAAACCCTGTGGTCCCACATATAAATAAAAATGTAATCTTGTCAGGCCCCATATGAATAATAGTTAAATCTCGTGGATCTCTATATAAACAAAAATGAAATCTGATGGACCCATATGAATATAAATAAAATTCATCAAAAATATTTAACTAAAAATCACTTTCAAAATTCACACTGAGTAAAGACATTTAATGAGAGGGATGTGCTTGTCTTTCTAGGTACAAATTGTCAATTCTTGGTGATATTTTTGACAAAGGTACTCATAATTCACTTAGCTCAAATCCATATCTATATTTGGTTATCATATTGGTAAGTGCTGATAATGTTGTTTTGCATAAATATGTGGTTGCAAATTTTTACAGTATTTTAACTGCTTTTTGATACTCAGAATGCAAGAGAGCGATTGCTGTTGTAAGTGAATTTTCATTGGTCGATGTACAAGTCATTAGAAATACAAATTTGTGAATCTATTGATAATTGGATCATATAGATTTTCAAGACACCCTTGCAGTGTTTACGTGTTGAAGTTTGAGGGATATCTAACTTGATATCTTTTTATATATGGTTGCCTTCCTTGTTTTCTAGTTGTTAGTTCTTCAATAAAATGAGACGTTCAGTTAAACATGTGTTGTGTAAGTGCAGTAGCATAAACAGACTGACACTACACTCCTACTGTTGATGTGGTGGACATTTGTGGTCCTTGGATCACAGTTTAGAATGAACAATTTTTGAAAAAAATATATTTGACAAATATAATTCCACCTGATCTCTGAAAAAAAAATGAATTGGGAATTCTTCCAAGTGGTTGTTGTGTTGATTCTATGAACTACATGAGGTTGTTATGTGCTGTTTTGAACAAAACCTGGAGGCAACATTCTACAAAACAGCAACTGTACAGCCACTTATCTCCCATCTCACAAACCATTCAAGTAAAATGAATATTGGCATTCTCTTATGAGCTCTTAAACTTTGACAAACCAGTGTTGGCTGACCTGCAAAAACTCATATTAATCAGTTCTGTGTAGACATTGGGAGCCATTTAGAGGACTTACTTAGAGCAATGACAAGAGAGAGTCAAAAGAATCTGTGCTATCAGCACAATTTGATGATAATAATCTCACACTCTATGTTTATATTGAAATGATGCATTTTTGAAACTAACAGTGATATCAGTCAAAGAAATAAGGCAGGCTTAGCATAACGGTTATGTATAGAATTGGCAACTGAATGAGAAGAAGAATTTTTATTCCTCAGACATGCCATTTAGAGAATTCCTTTGAATACAGAAATTTTTCATAAGAGTATTCTACATTCGTGATATTAATCTATATATACCAGCATATGTATAGAAATGCACATATGCATACATGCAAAAAAAAGAAAAAAATTAAAACCAAAAAGACAGAAGATACTCATGGCATAATGGTTATTTTTATTGCAAATGGAATTGGCAAATCATGTTCAAATCCTGAATCAGGCTGTTTTATTACACTTCGTTCTAATGTTCTTAGTAATAAATTCATCTGTTCTCCCACCAGAAATTGGAAAATAGAAGAATAGATAAGGTTTTTTAGCCTTAGAATATCAGTCTAGAAGAACAAAAACTCTGAATTGAAACTAGTTTTACCCTACTTAAACAGTGACCTTGTATCACGTCCCACTGAGGGAATTGGTAAATAGGTAGTTGTTATAGAATTTCTCCAAACCTTTAATTTGACAACATTAAATATCATGAAATAGAAAAACACCAACTGAATTGTGGAATTTTTAAATCACCATGATCTATTTCTTTCGAAAGATCTTCATACTCTTGAAAATAAAAAGCTGCATTTTTAAATATTTCTACCTTTCAGGGACAATCTTTTCATGTAACATAGCCTGCTACTTAAAAAAGTGACATATTTAGGGATACTAGTTTTCAGCAATTATGTCCTGTATCTAAGTTATATTCTTTGGCATCAACTTTCAGTTAAGGAATTTTAAGAGAAAACTGATCCTGAATAAGAGGTATAGTTGTTAATTAGCTATCTATTGAATATTACCAACAAATTCCATGTTTAAGATGTTCTCAGTAATTATAGGTTTGGAGTAATTTAGTTACTATGCTGATGACATAGCACTTTTGCAAATTCTCCCACCCAAGCCAAATCCCTGCTACATAGCCTGGAATGTGAAGTAGGTGGCATAGGCCTCCATGTCAATGCACACAAGACAGAATTCATATGCTTTAATCAAAGAGGCGACATCTTCACACTAAGAGTGGTCCTCTGAAACTAGTTCACCAACCTCAGAAGCAGTGTCTCATCAACCTAGAATGACATCAACACATGACTAGCAAAAGCATGGACAGCTATCAATAGTCTACTGGTCATATGGAAGTCGGACCTGACTGATAAAATAAAACGCAGTTTTTCCAAGCAGCGGTCAAGTCGATACTGTTATATGGATCCACTACATGGATGCTAACTAAATGTATGAAGAAAAAGCTTGACGGCTATTACTCAAGAATGCTGTGACCAGTATTGAATAAGTCCTGGAGGCAACAGCCCACGAAACAACAGCTGACGAAAACTATCAAAGTTAGATAAACCAGATGTGTGGGAGAAGTAAGGATGAACTCATAAACGATGTACTCTTGTGGATCCTTTCACATGGATGAGCAAAGGTTGAATGACTAGCTAGAACCTATCTACAACAGCTCTGTGCCAATACAGGATAACCTGGAGGAACCTCCCAGGAGCGATGGACAAAAGAGACGGGTGCTGAGAGAGGGTCAGGGAGATCCATGCGAGCAGCCCAACATGATGATAATGATGATAATGAATATTGACTTCCATACAAAGACTTCATTTACATGGCTTCCAGGCCTTTAATTAGAATAGCCTTGGTCTTTATAAATTAACATGATTCAGATGATATAACAAAGATTAATTGTAAATTATCAGAAATTATCATAATAATGCAATATCATGCCCCAGTTGATAATAATAAACAGAGGTTGTATTGAGGAACATTATTTTGGGATTAGAAATATGAAAAATGAATGGCTATAATACCTTTACTTGGTAGAGCTTTAATAAAAACCTAATTCAAAATGTTTTTCATTCTCTTTAATATTTTTTGTCTCATAAGATCAAATGTTCCATTGTTAGAAAATAGAAATAAAACCTTTTAGAAAAGATTAAAAATGTGAAAAAATCTAATTTCAAGTTTGTATCACTTTCTACTTCTCCAGCATTTGAAATTATCATTGCAAATGGTTTAAAGTTCAGTTATCGCACATATTATTTTAAAAAATGTTAACACTGCTGCAGGATTTCCTTTATGATTTTAAAGTCATCACCTGTTCACCATTCTTGTCAACATATAATAGGAATCTTTCCCAGGTGGTCTCTGTATATCAGTTTCTTAAGGCAAGACAATCTTTGCAAGATCTTATAGAGAGTTTTCTCAGATAACTCAGACAAGACAAAGAAATAAAATCAGAACTGGACTTTCAGTTGCTGAGACCCTAAGCATTTGAGGCCCTTCTTCTTCTTCTTCAAAAAAAAATGGGAGTAAAAAAAAATAATGAAAAAATTATATATATATATATATATATATCATCCCTTGACTCCCTCTTTCACTATCCATCCCTATCATTTATCACTCCTGCATCTTGTGTCTGTATAGAGTTAATATAAGTCTTTGCTGGACAGCCAACATTGGTACATCCTTGGGCAGAAATCCACATGTGAGTATCACTTATGAGCTATTCCTTGCTTCTCCAGCAATATCTCACATGTCTTGTTCATTTCACTTAGATGGCTTGTGTGATGAGGAGCAGGTGGCCTTACAGTGGCAATTTTGTTGGGTGTTGTTTTCAGGATGATTTATTTAATGTAGCAGACAGCATTCTTTTCTATAGTTCCCATCAAGCTTTTACTTTCTGTATTTTGTTATTGTCCAGGTGGGACATCCATATAGTCGTAATGACATAACTACAGCTTGAAAAAAAACTATTTTATTTTATCAGATTGATTAGATTTCCATGTGATTGATCACCTATTAATAGTATTTCATACTTTTGGTAAGCATATATAGACATCACTTTCAGTTGATGAGATGTTGCTGCCAAACTATATGAATTGATCTATTATTTTTAGAGGTTAAAGTGGAGATGGTTCCTTTTCATTAAAAACACATGTACTCTGTTTTATTGGTATTCACTTAGAGACCAATGCCTTCTGCTGCTTACTCTTAGTTATTCAATAGGGATTCAGCTTAAGCTGCTGTATTTGTGGGAAGCGTATTCTGAAATCTATCATTTTTTTTTTTGAGATGTTGTCTGCTTCTAGATGTAAAGTAAAGCTGATCAATTCAATGTTGGGTCAGTGGTGCACTTCACTAGATGCTGGACAGAAGAACCAAACTGATCAATGGTCAGGATCAAATAGTTTAGTAAGGTGACTACAGCAACTCATCGCTAAATATGGCATCCATTGATGAGAAAAAATGTAAGAATACCATTACTAATTAAAATCATGAATCATAAATCAAAACAAAAGATTACCATGAGTAATTCAAACCATAAATCAAACCATAAGAATACTATGACTCTCATTCAAACCATAAATCAAACCATGAAAATAGCATGACTCTAATTCAAATCCTAAGTCCAGACATATACGAACATACTTATTTCTATTTATAAAGTAGAAGAAATGAAGAAATGAATTGTGTGACTGAAAATTAGAAAATAAAAGGAAAGAGAGTGAAGAAAATATGATTTGAGAGTCAAATCCACATCACAAATTTAGAAGTGTATCTGCTTAAATAACAATTCTGCTCTTAGTAATGACCAACTCAAACTGTTTTACTAAAATTAATACAAATTTCTTTATACTGAAACTTGATTTGTATATTCATTTATAAGATGTTATTTGAATAAATTTTGTCGATAAGTTCATGATGATCATAAAAGAGCGATGATAGCACAAATTCTTTTAATTCTTTCTTGGGATGGATCCCTATTGGTCACTGATCCTAAAAAGACCTCTAGAAAGCACCCAGTGTCTGCCCAGAGGTTATGAATGTAAGTTTTTTTGCATTATTCAACACAAGTGTGTCCATGAATAGAAGTTCATTGGAGAATATCACTTATGAGTTTGTCCTTCCTTCTCCAGCAGGGCCCAGCATGTCTTGCTCATCTTACTTGAATGGCTTGTGAGATGGGAAGTAAGTGGCCGTGTAGTTGTCAATAGAAGAACATCACTTATGAGTTTGTCCTTTCTTCTCCAGCAGTGCACAGCATGTCTTGCTCATCTTACTTGAATGCTTTGTGGTTGGTAGTTTGTGCTCTGAGAGTTTCGATCCAAGTGTGATTTAAATCCACACATATCAATATGAATTATTGTCTAATTTGGGACTTATGCTCTACAAGTGTGAACTTGGGCATATCGCCATAGAAGCAACTAAAAACATTTGTTATGTGAAAAGTGAAGGTGTACTTGATCAAAATGCAGTAACAAGATGGTTCAAGAAATTTCACTTGGGTTGTAAGAATGTTAAAGATCAGACAAAATCTGATAAGCCTTCCAATGTGGATTCTGAGGCTGAGCTTTAAGCCATACCAACAAATCTGTAAAGTAACTTATAAGCTTGGAATCTCACAGTCCAGTGGGGTTTGTCATCTTTATGACCTCAGAAAAATCTACTAAACTGTGTCTCATATAACTAAGATATTGCAGAACTTTTGACTCACCATTGTAATCTGTCATAAAGACCAAAATTTTTTTTATCTGGACATAGTATTTATCATGATGGCATGCAATCCAGTAATATATTTGTGTGTGTGAATATGGTGTGTTTTGGGGTTCTTTCGTTCATGTTGGAATTTTTTTATACCTTGGAGACTCTATATATAAAGGATAAGTTACCAATATACACCAGTCTGTTTCTATCTATTTCAGTTTCTTCATTTCTGTCTGTGTATTTAGAATTTTACATTTGTGAATTTGTGCCAAGTGATCCAGACTCAATATATTCACTTGATATATTTCCATTTATATGCATTAATAAATTTTATAAGAACTTTGGAAATTGATTAGAATTTCTGTTTTAATTTTTTGATTTAGTTGCAGAAGCTGATCTTGGTAACAGTTTGAAAACTCCTCAAATATTTTCTTATATCTATTGACATTTACGTCTGATGAAGACTTTTGGTTGAGATAAGAATTAAACTGCTAAGTCATGGAAGATAAAAGGAAGTGTACAATAATAAAACAAAAAACAAAAGGGAAAATGAAAAACAGAATAAGGTAAGACAATTGATCATGGAAATGTGGAACACAAATGGAGGCCAGACTGAAAATTAGAAATTTCTCTTGTAAATGTCAAGTTTTTACGATCAGCCTGTTTCCAAGACTTGATTCTCAAATGCCAAATATCTTCCATTTAGAAATAACAAATTGCAACTAATAACTACCAATATTTAATTTAAATCCCCAAACAAACAGACATACGACACACGCATATTTTATTAAGAATCAATATTATTTTATTGACTATGCATTTTATTTATACTTGTTATTTTATTTTTTATTTAAACTTCTTTCCATATTAAAATTTCTTGATTATTTCTCATCTTACTGTTTTGAGAATCTTTAGAATAAATACTAGAATATGAACAAAATGAAATAATTTTTCTTTCTCAATCATATTAATTTCCCAAATAATATAATGTTTTTGTAGTCCGTCTATATATGTATATATATGTATACATATATAAAACCCAGAAAAATATCAAATCATGAACACTAGAAGTCTGTTACCTTAATTTTTTTAAGCTGTATATGATCATCAGACAGAAAAGTGAGAAAATTGGCCAATCAATTGTAATTATAGTGTGGGGTAAAGTCATCCGTTAAAATAGAAATACAGTCGCACTCACTTCTGGGAGAAGAAAAAATTAAATGTCAACATATTACTAAATTTCTCATGTCATTTACCACCTGAGTAATACAATATTTGGACATCCCTATGGCTACATATATATATATATATATATATGTGTGTGTGTGTGTGTAAGTTTTTTCTCTCACATGTTACTGTCCTATGTACTTGAGACGTAACTTTATACCACATTGTAATTGATTGGCCATTTTTCTCACTTTTCAGTCTGATGATTGTGTGTGCCACATAAAATTTAAAGTAACAGACTTCTAGTTTTATAACTGAATATTTTTTATCATTCTCTCTTTTGTTGGACATCTTTCGAAATGTAATAATTATGCAGAGAGAGTTAAGACTTTATTGGTTAGCATTTCTGTGCTGGGCACAACTGGAGAAGCAGGCATAAACTCATAAGCAAAGATCTACAGAAGGCTTCCACAAATGGACTCTCCAGTGTTGGCCAACCAGCAAAGACTTATATTCATCAACTCTATGCAAACACTGGATGCCATCTAGAAGACCTACCAAGAGTGATGATAGGGACTGATGATGAGACAAGGTAAAGGGAATATGTGATATCAGCACATTTTGAGGCTGAGTCTATATACTAAAATCTTTTGTAAAAATTCCAGTAGTTAATTCAAAATTCAAAACTTTGTATTTATTGACTGATTGAATATTCTGAATAATTAGACAATAACTGATAAGTGATGGAAACAAATTCTATCAATTTACTCAACCTCACTGTACAAGCAGGGTGTAACACAAGATCAATTTTTAGGTGAAATTTAACAGGTTTGAATTTAGTTTTCCTTCTACTTGACCAGTTGTCATTAAGGAGCCCAGTCTACCCTACTATTTACACATAGCTGGAAGGAGAAGACCCTTCATAATTGTATTAGTGCTATATAAAACATAAACAGTATTGTCCAGGATTTGAACTCTGGTCAACACATTCATTTCCTACGACTTTAGCCATTACACTACAAGCACCTCGACAAAGAAATTCTAAGATGGATACAAGAATAGAAATTCTAAAGAACTCAAGCAGCATGTTATCTGCAGCTATATTCCCTTGACTTTGTCTTTTATCTTGTTTAATACGGAAAATTGTCATTTTGGTGATAAGATACTGACAATGAAAATGGGGGTTTATAATTAGAATCTAAAATGCAGAAAATCTCTTGACGCAGGCAGATTTCAATATCTCATTTAATAAAATCTAGGGCGAGTAAAAGTTATTTTCTATGTTCAGTGGGATTTAAAATCATTTATTATGCATTTTTGGAATCTGAATAAACTGTTACTGCACAGTAGGATAGTTCTTCATATGATATATTCTTCAGATTGGTCATCATTTTTTAGGTCTCTCTCTGTTGGTGAGGCTTAGAATATGCTGACTATCCTTTGCAGCAGAATAGGACCCCACAAATAAGGGTATCCTGGCTATAAAACTAAACTGCATCTGATGGTGAGTATCCTGTTCTGGTAATCTGAGGAGTATGGAGTACCTCTGGATCATTGCAGACCTGGAAGTAATGGCAATGAAGAGGTTCTTCATACTCCCCAGATCACCAGAACAAGATACTTCTAGAATATTGCTGTTTATTGTTGTTCTATAATACTCACCATCAGATGCAGTTTAGTTTTAAAGCCAGGATACCCATTTTTCTGGCGTCCAATAGATGGGTTACAACTAGATCTTTCTAAAAATCATTTATATTCGATAGAAATACTTGATGCCATATAACTGTAAATTATTTGTATCACGAATAGTTATTAATAATTTATTTCCTGAGGATTATAAATACTAGTTACTTGAAACCATCTAACAGTGTGCAAACAAAAGATGACTATCAAATCAAAATAATTACTTGAAATATATAATAATTACTACTAGAAATTCTTGAAACCATAAACTCTATGCAAATTATTTGTATCAGATTGGATTGATTGATTGATTGATTTTAATGGCATGTCAAACAGTGTAGTTTTATCTTATACCTTGAAGTTAGGAAATTGAATTCATTACATGTTCCTATTTATGTTTTGTGTCATTATATCTGAGGTTTTTTGTTTTTTTGCACAAGGTCCTTTTGAATACCAATGGTTTTTAAATAAATCTATACAACCAATCACTGGGACCCAAACACAAATACCTAATCTCTAATCATGAAATAATCCTTGACATTTTGGCATACCATTAAAATCAATCAATCAATTTAGCAGTTACAAGTTTAAAAATATCAAAAATTACATGAAGAATTCTTTGAATCAATGGAATCATTGTTACATATTGATCTTTGACTGAGATGTCAGTCAGAGATGCTCCTACATAAATAAGCGGAAGAAGATCACGTGATCTAATCAGAAGTAAGCAGGCATTATGAAATAATATATGTCAATGCCCGAGGCATTTGAGTCCGTTGGAGTCAGTGAGGGCCGAGTCAGAGCCAGATTGCAGTTACTGAAAGTGCCCTGCTGAGGCTTGTGGCCTATACCAGGCCTCTGGTTGAGAAGCAGAAGATCTTAAAGATAACACAGCATGCTATGGTCAAGAGAAGAAATTATGGGTCAGTACAGCAATCTGTCTAAATTAGTCCCTGTTTCTGTCTGTTCGTCTTTCACACACTACAGAAGCTTCTACTTCTTTTGAGAATTAATTGTGAGAGTTATATTTCTATAATCAAGTGTTGTGGTTCTTTCCTCATGACCGCTATACAACATTATTCTTTTATGGTAAAAAACTTGTACAGTTAGAAAATTGAGGGACAAGGTGCAGCCACCACCACTGAAAATCACATTCCCCATGAATGTGATGTGAATTGATTTTGTAAGCTAATTCTTCCAACATAGATCATTTTTACTTGCCCCCCACCACCTATCTGTATACATCCCCACCCAAAACTTAATTGATACCCCCACTTTATAATACATAAGTAATGCACTTGTAAAATATAATAAAACAAATTAGTATGTCAGATGTTTCGGTAAAGAATTAACTAAGCACCTATTACAGCAGCTACCACCATTCTCAGAATTATAAAGTTTGAACATAGGCATGAAGAAGACTTATTGAATTTCAATTCATTCCTAGATTATTTCACATTTCATTACAAAATGTTATTGACAAAGCCATTATGGCAAACACACCCTCAAAATTAACTTTTTCTCCTTACGGTCAACTTATCAGAATTGAAACTGAATAATTTGTCAGTAAAGGCATGAACCACCTATCCCCACCCAGCTATAGGTTAGATAGTACCTCTACAGTCTTTTTAGAAGGGTGGCTTTGACATTAAATAACCCATGAAGATTGATATTCCATTAAAACAAAGAAATCAAACCAAATTTGACTTGTTAGAACCATTTCTTTATTCCACTGTAGATATATATATATAGAGAGAGAAAGAGAGAGAGAGAGAGAGAGAGACATGTGTGTTTATGTGTCGGTGTGCTGAAACTGAGCAGGAATATATTATCAAGTTAACATATCATATGCATAGCTAAATAAAAATGTTTATATATATATATATATATATATATAAACAGAAACAGACTGTCAGTGGAGGACAATATATATGCTCCCCCATGGGGATTGAGCACTCTGGCGAATGAATTTACGGCTGCCGCTTGCATAATGCAAATGTGTTCAAAAAAATTGAGCACTGGTATCCGGTAAGGTATAATGTAAACAAACAAATGCTACTCCTTAATACCTTATAATTCCCTTGCTGATATGGTACGCTTGTTGGCTGAGTGGTATGATGCTAAGTCTAAGGTAAACTTGGGTGGGTTTCAATCCCAGCTTCAAGCATCCTACATGTCTAGCCACATTGAAGAGTTGTGATACAACAAAACAGTCTGTCTGTGGATGACAATATATATATATATATATATTTTGGTAGAGTCCCCATGGTGTAACATACTCAACTACAACATGGAAGTGAGTTCAAACTCCAATTATGCTATTACATTCACTTTTGAACTATTACCCTTGATAAGAATAGGAATCCCCTAACACCAACATGGCAATAGATTAAATTAGATGACTACTAATATCCAACAAGGATGGCTTTGGCATCAAATAAACCACAAAGGTTGATATGCCATTAAAAAAAGAAAAACTTTTTATCAGATATAAATAAGTTGTATGTATATAAAAAAATCTTGTGTGTGTGTGTTGAAATCGAGTCATAATATATCATAATCTTTTGAGCCTCAAGAAATTCTGTGAGTTATTCCCAACAATGTCCCTTAGAGTTGAATCAGTGGGTAAGGTCATGGTTTACTGTAGAAAATAATATTTAAAACATCTTTTCTCCATAGAATGATTGGTTTCTTTATTCTAATGGCTGATCAACTTTCATGGGTTATTTAAGGCAAAAGCCATCAGTATAGAAGAACAGCTGCGGCACTATTCAACACACAGCTGGGTGAATAAGAGAGTTCAAACATTTCCCTTGGATATTTGTGCAAAAGTGAACATAATAGCTCTACTGGAGTTCAAAGTTTCTTGTGATGTTGCAGTCCAGTTAGTCACCACATGATAGGGACTTCCCCATCCCAATTAGTTACAATTTTTGCATGTATCATCTAATGGTAATTTGTCAGAAATAGCTATTATATTTTCAAGACACAGGTCAAAAGGCTGATTTGAAATGGCTTCATTTGGGGTGTGCAATGTTTAGACTCATTTAACTGAGGTATATTGAAATATTAAAACAGTGATAGATGTATACTGAAAAATTGGTGGAGGTATATTGAAATAATGATGTAGGTTTATTAGAATATTGAAATTGGTATATCTTTTAAAATCTCTAAATGTTTAATGAAGAAGGCTAAATTTGTAATCCTCTTTTTTTGTTGTCAAAGTTCTGTTGTATATTGTACTTCAGTGTTGGTCACGTGTTGAATTACGCATCAAAGTGAATACTGACTTGGGCATGAGGAAGGGAAGATTATATGTGCATTGGGGCGTTCCATGATGTGTGGGTGGTCTAGTCCATTTCCTGGGTGGTGATTGGCTGCCAGCGCAGGAGTGGCTATGCTAGTGTGCATATGTATTGGTCTGCTCATTGACATATTTTTGTCTGTTAGCCGGACACCAGCCAGGCCGCCAAGCCGGTAAGTGTTGTTTATTGTTTTATCCTGTGTGTTAGGGCAGCAGCTTCTTCATTTTTAATGGTGCCTTTGTAGATCCTGAAAATATCAGATTAGTTAACTATTACTATCACTGCACATATATACATGCACACGCATGTCTGTGTGTGTGTGTATGATCATTACAGTCATGTGAAATGGACAAGATGTCTTGAGCTCAAATCCTGGATGAGGTTGTTGGTATTTCACATAGCACTAATCCCCTTGGGAAATGTATCCATTCCCCTATTCTTTTCCCTGCAATAAGTAAATAGGCTCTTTAATCTTGGTATGGTACTATTTACCAACCCCTCCACTCGGGCAGGATATGACACAAGGTCAATTTTTAAGCGGAGTTTAACAGGTTTGAATTCAGAGTTTTCCTTCTCCTAGACTAGTTGCCTAACCAAGGCTGAAGAACCTAGTCTGTCCTGCTATTTACCCATAGCTGGAGGGAGAATAATTGGATTCATACCTTTCCCAAGGGTATAAGTGCTATGTGAAATGCAATCAGTCTCGTCCAGGATTTGAACTCGAGTCGCCGTGTTCATTTCCTACGACGATAACGACTACACCACGGGCACCTCCAAAATCTTGGTATGGTAAACAATCTAAGAGAAGGGAAGCTATGATTTCAAAGCTGTTAAACTCTGCTTAAAAAATTAATCTTGTGTCATATCCTGCTTGTGAAGAGGGGTTTGGTAAATATAAGAGGGTATTTCAATAAGTAAGGTGAATTTTGCCTAATAAGTTGGCAATAGGATGTACTGTTGACAGTTGCATCTTTTTCAAAGAAATCAATAATCATGGGTTTTTTATGTCCCAGAAGACTGTCAGCATAACCTTCTTTACTAGCTGCTGCACCTTGAAGTTTTTCTTTACTGGCGAGTCAGTGTGTTTCTACTCTTTGGACTGTCTTTTTGATTCAGGCTTGTTGTGGCATATCCATGTTTAACACATTTATAAACATTTTTTCCACTAAAACAGGTTTTTTTTACATATCTCCTATTTTTCTGTAAATTTCACCTGGTTTGCACTTTTCAACCATTGAAAATTTGATAACATATATATGTTTGCATAAAAGCAACTGTAGTATTGTGATTAATTTGTTACATTCACTAAGTCTGTCAAAATTGATTTTGTCTAATACAAAATGAGAGGGACTCTCTTGTTGAGCACAACATAAGATGTACCAACAGTTAAGTTAAAGGGATTTGTTTATAGTGGCTAATGATAGTGTAGAGACAGCCACACTTTTTGCTTGAACTAATAACAGAAGAATTGTTCAACAGTGTGCAACAGACTCTCCAAACAGCAACCTTCAAGTTTTGAATCCAGAGTATTTCCTGCTCCTAGATTGGTTGCCCTAGCAAGGCCAGAATCCGAGTCTACCCTGCTATTTTAATCATTGCTAGAGGAAAAAGAGATGGATATAAACAGCTTCATCCAGAATCTGAACTCAGCTTGCCATACCCATTTTCTTTGACTATAACCATCACACCACCCTTGATTCCAGTTTGCAATAGAAAGTAAACTAAATTTAAATATCAATCTGTAAAAAGACATGTTTTTATATTTTCCGCTATTGCAGTTATATTACAGTTTGGCTTCAGTTGAAATAGAAGTAAAAAAAGGAGCATGAAGTTTATATTGAGAATATTTATTCTAATTACTCATTAGGTACATATGTGTGTGCACATCATATCAGATAAGACAAATTATAATTTGATTGGCTCATGGTGCCACTGATGCACAAAGATGTATCCATTTATAGAAATAGTGTCAATTTTGTCCATGAAAGACAGAATCAAGCATATTGATCCTGTTATCAAGAGTGCTTTTCCAATATGCCTAATTCTGTTGAGACTCTAACCAGGCAGATATACTATCAGTGTAGTACTAAAGAGGTGTAGGATAGGTTAGACAAGAGAGAGTGTCAGTCAAAAGTGTAAGGGTTGATGCATCCACAGCTTCAATTAAATCAGGTTTCTTCAGTAATTGTGATTATTTCTCAAAGGACCTGAACAGTAATACAAAAGCATTCATGGCTCATGATTCAAATCTTAGACATAAAAAAAAAGGATCTTTTATTCTTTCTGATGCTATTATATTATGGGATGTAATATTTATATTATTGAAGGTAATATTTATAATTAAAAATTTCTGTTACCAGTTTGTTATTTATCATTCATATTCCCAATACTCAGTAAATAAAACAACAGATGTAAGAAATGAGCAATGATGATTCAATATCATTAATAATTTTGACAATACATATTCACATAGAACCGTAGTATGTACTCGTTGTTATTCACAACAAGTACATTCCCCAGCTATGAGTTAAAGAGTACTGCTACTATTCTTCCATAACCAGCTGGTCAACTTGGACAATAGAATACATTGACTGCACCTCTGCAGAAGGGTAAGACCCTCCCTCTATAACAAATATCTTGGATTTGACACAAAACTGCATCTCATTGTGAGGGTCCAGGCCTGGAGTTAGGAAAATGTGGATTATCCCTTCTTTACCATTATAATTAGGTCCTCTCTGACCAGGATTGTTAGGGTCTCATCTATGGGTCAAATAAAATTGAAAACCACCGAAAGTAAGGAATGAACCAATCACCAAAATTATCACTAAGCAATTAGACATTAAACTAGGTCCACTCACCAAAGAAGAACTCGACTTGGTTCTTAGAAAAATTAAAAATAGGAAAGCTGCAGGGCTTGACGAGATCCCCCCAGAAGTATGGAAGACCAGACAATTCGACAACATACTGCTCCGACAATGCAACGCAGTCTATAATCAAAATAGGATAGACAGATGGATGAAGGGAAGCATCTTTCCTTTCCCTAAAAAGGGTGACCTCGGATTAGCCAAGAACTACCGAGGTATAACACTTACATCCATAGCAGCCAAAATTTACAATGCCCTACTACGAAACCGCATAGAACCCAAAATAGACAACATCCTCAGGAAAAACTAAAATGGCTTCCGAAGAAATAGATCCACAACCTCACAAATATTGACCATCTGTAGAATCCTTGAAGGCGTATGGGAAAAAAAACCTGCAGATGACATTACTATTTGTCGACTTTACCAAGGCCTTCGATTCAATACACGGAGGGAAGATGGAACAAATCCTACTAGCATACGGCCTACCAAAAGAAACCGTAGCAGCAATAACAATTCTCTACAGAAACACCAAAGTGAAAGTACGTTCACCGGATGGAGACACAGAATACTTTGACATTGTAGCAGGAGTACTACAAGGAGACACGCTAGCACCATACCTCTTTATCATCTGTCTAGACTATGTGCTTAGAACTTTGATTGTCAAAATCAGAGAAAATGGCTTCGAGCTGACAAAGAAAAGAAGCAGAGGGTACCCCACAAAAACAATTACCGACGCTGACTAGGCCGATGACATAGCGTTACTGGCGAATACACTCAACCAAGCTGAAACACTACTGCATAGTTTGGAATGAGCTGCCGCAGGCATTGGCCTCAGGCGACATTTCTACACTAGACGGAACCTCTCTGAAACTAGTAGACAAATTCAGCTACCTAGGAAGCAGCGTCTCATCAACCGAAAAAGACATCGAAACATGGCTAACGAAAGAATGGACAGCTATCAATAGGCTCTCGATCATATGAAAATCAGACCTGACTGATGAAATGAAACGCAGTTTCTTCCAGGCAGCGGTCGTATCGATACTGCTATATGGATGCTCTACTTGGACGCTAACTAAATGGCTGAAGAAGAAGCTAGACAGCAATTACACAAGAATGTTGTGAGCAATATTGAACAAGTCCTGGCAGCAACACCCCACAAGGCACCAACTATACGGCCACCTGCCTCCCATCACAAAAACTATCCAAGTTAGATGAACCAGACATGCAGAACACTGCTGGAGAAGCAAGGACAAACTCATCAGTGATGTACTCCTATGGACCCCCGTATATGGCCAAGCAAAAGCAGGACAACCAGCTCGAACATACATACAGCAGGATGTGAGGATACGGGATGTAACCCTGAAGACCTGCCAGAAGCGATGAATGATAGGGAGAAGTGGCAAGAGAGGATCAGGGATATCCGTGCTGGCGGCATGACATGATGATGATGATGATTAGTTATTTGAAACCATACAGCCATGTGAAAATTATTTGTATTAGATTGGAATTCTTGATAAATAGAATACATCATCATTATCATCAAATAGTGCTGCTAGCATGGATTTCCCTGACTCTCTCTCCATCCATCCCTATCATCCATTGCTACAGGCAGATCTTCCAAATTACATCCTATGTCTCCACAGAGATGTTGTAGATAAGTTCTTGCTGGTCGGCCAACACTGGTGCATCCATGTAAAGGGGTCCATAGAAGAACGTCACCTATGATTTCATCAGAATTACTAATGTTAAATTACAATAGTTGAAACCAGTGATAAGATTGCGCAAGTCAATTACAACCTGTTTTTGGAATTTCATTAATCCTGAAAACTGGTTTTTAGCTTAAATCAGGGGCCCTCAAACTTTTATTTATTGAGACATTTTGTTAAAGTTGGGAAAATAAATAAAATTGATAATTTCACATGGTACACTATAGCACATTGCAACCCAAAGATTAAGCTTTGTGCTTGTATTAGGCCAGCCAGCATGATTTGGTGCTTGAGACTGTGGTAGTGAGAGGATCTGTTTTTAATGAGACCTGTAGTATGTCAACCTATCTAGGGTTATTTCATGGCGAGAGGTTAGGGAATTGCATTCATTGTATGTTTATATCTACATTTTTTGTGTAGTCATTTCTTATGAATTTTTTGCATCCAATTATGATGTCAAATATTCTGATCTAATAAAAATAAAGTTCAGACAGTTATATGGTTTCAAGTATTCCTATCTAATACTAACAATCTAAACACACTTACATGCTTTCAAGTAATTATTTCTATACAATAATAATCATTTTTTTGCACACAATTATATGGTGTCAAGGAACTAATAAAAATAATCCACAGAAGACAATTATAACTTCAAGTAACAATACTTAATACAAATAATTTACAGTTATATGATATCAAATAATCCAATCTGATAATAATAATTTTCTGACAGATCTATTTGAACCATTGATGGGACCCTAATGGCAACTGCCACTCCAGATCAGAGTGGACCTGAGAGTAATAGCAATAAAAGGGTACTTCACACACTTCAGATATAAACTGCAGACTCCTCATCAGATGTAGTTTAGTGTCATACCTAAGACACCCCTTTTGGTGGGGTCTTACCCGTATGAAAAAGATGAAGTCAGCATATTCTAAGTCCTGCTGAAAAAGAAGGAAATTTAAAATAAATCTTAACAAATCATGAGAAAGGTCTAAAAACTGTAACAAGAGAGGATAATGTCATCATAGTGATACAAATGTTTCATAGAACTCCAGTTACATCATTACATTCACTTTCAGACAGACAGACTCAGGGTGGGGGGCATATGAATCCTTTATCCCCGCCAATCAGCAATAGGTTGAATATTACCATTACTCTTCTTCTTCAAGAATGACTTTGGCATGTCATTTTCCTTTCTCCTTCTACTGCTACTTGTGGTTGTTTCCCCCACCCCTTTCTCTTGCTGCTGCTTTCATTTCTCTTCCGGTGCTCTTTCTCTTCTCTCTATTTTCCTTCATCTCTCACCAAGGCCTGTCATCAAAATGACCACCTGGTGTCTTTTTATCCTCACCTATTTACCCACAATGCATTGCACTCTCCTATAAGAAGCCACTTCGCTTTGATTCTGGTTTTCTTATCAGTTACAGTACACCAGCAATCACTGCTTGACCACATGTCCAATATTAACATGTCAGTAAGAACATTTTGACCACAAAACAAAACCAACATTTCAAATCAGGAAGAACAACAGCCAAAGGGGATTTTACATCTAAATGACCTTCATCAATGGATGACTATCACAGACAGGATATTTGGCAAAACATAAGATAACTCTAATCCCTGAATATGCCCTTCTCTTGGTATTTGTTCCTTTAATACCTTTCAATTCTCAAAGCTAAAATTCTCTCTGAAGGGTCATCACTTTCTGATGAGAAGAAAATGCATCTCAAGGCCGACACACTATCCTTCAAAATAACTTTTAAAACTGGAGAAAAATACTGTGAAATATGTATCAGTCATAGACGAGTTATTTTTGAAGGAGACAAGACTTATTAAGTTATGAGTCTATTTTTGAAAAAGTTTGATTCAGTTTACTATCTGTATCGAAAAAACCCAACAAACACAAATGCCTTAAAACTAAAAACGGCACAATATCAATTAGCAGGCATATATATAAAGGAACAGACAGAATACATTCAAAATCAGATAGATAAGATTAGAGACTCAGTGGAAGATAGACAATCTAGAATTGCCTGGCAAACAATAAACGAAGTGAGCAGAAGAAAGAACACAGCCAAAGCAAAACTTAAAGCAGCAAACCAACAAGAAAGAATAAAACTGTGGAAACAGCACTTCGAAAACTTACTTGGAAACCCACCAAAAATAACGCATGAACCAATCACCAGAATAATTAGCAAACAATTAGACATTAAACTTGGACCGTTCACACAAGAAGAACTCGACTCGGTTCTCAGAAAAATTAAAAATAGGAAAGCTGCAGGGCTGGACGAAATTCCCCCGGAAGTATGGAAGACCAGACAATTCGACGACATACTGCTCCGCCACTGCAACGCAGTATACAATCAAAATTCGATAGATAGATGGATGAAGGGATGCATACTCCCCTTCCCTAAAAAGGGGGACCTCGGATTAGCCAAAAACTACCGAGGCATAACACTTACATCCATAGCAGCCAAAATCTACAATGCCCTACTACGAAACCGAATAGAACCCAAAATCGACAGCATACTTAAAAAAACCCAAAATGGCTTCCGAAGAAATAGATCCACGACCTCACAAATATTAACCATCCGCAGAATCCTTGAAGGTGTACGGGCAAAGAACCTACAAGCGACATTAATATTTGTCGACTTTACCAAGGCTTTCGACTCCATTCACAGAGAAAAGATGGAACAAATCCTACTAGCGTACGGCATACCTAAAGAAACCGTAGCGGCAATAACGATTCTCTATAGAAACACTAAAGTAGAAGTACGATCACCAGATGGAGACACAGAATACTTCAACATTGTAGCAGGAGTACTACAAGGGGACACGCTGGCTCCGTATCTCTTTATCATTTGTCTAGACTACGTACTTAGAACATCGATTGACAAAATCAAAGAGAATGGCTTCGAACTGACGAAGAAAAGAAGCAGAAGATACCCCACAACAACAATTACCGACGCCGACTACGCCGATGACATAGCGATACTGGCAAATACACCTGACCAAGCCGAAACACTTCTGCATAGTTTGGAACGAGCAGCAGCAAGCATAGGCCTCCATGTTAATGCACACAAAACGGAATATATGTGCTATAACCAAACGGGGACATCTCCACTCTAGAAGGAACCCCACTGAAACTAGTAGACAAATTCACGTACCTAGGAAGCAGCGTCGAATCAACCGAAAAGGACATCGAAACGAGGTTAACGAAAGCATGGACAGCTATCAATAGGCTATCGACTATATGGAAATCAGACCAAAACCGATAAAATGAAACGCAGTTTCTTCCAGGCAGCGGTCACATCGATACTGCTATATGGCTGCACTACATGGACGCTAACAAAACGGCTGGAGAAGAAACTAGATGGCAATTACACAAGAATGCTGCGTGCAATCCTGAACAAGTCCTGGCAGCAACACCCCACAAGACACCAACTGTACGGCCACCTGCCCCCTATCTCGAAAACGATTCAAGTTAGACGAACCAGACATGCAGGACACTGCTGGAGAAGCAGAGATGAACTCATAAGAGATGTACTCTTATGGATCCCCACACATGGCCGCGCAAAAGCAGGACGACCAGCTCGAACGTACATTCAGCAGCTATGTGAGGATACAGGTTGTTGTCCTGAAGACCTACCTAGGGCGATGAACGATAGAGAGGAGTGGCGAGAGAGGGTCAGGGATATCCGTGCTGCCAGCACGATATGATGATGATGATGATCTGTTTAAAAGCATATAAACTCCTTATGAGTTATTTAATGCTGAAATTAATTAATGTTTGTTTCGTTGTAATCATAACTATATTTTAAAGGTTCCACTGCACGTTTTTTTTATTTCTCATAAATAATTTGTTTGCACCACACAGTTATAAGATACCAAGTATTCCTACATAATGCAAATAATCTGCCCTCAGTTGCATTGTTTCAAGTATTCCTTTCTAACACCAATGATTTGCAAACAATTATATGGTTTCATATAACTAATAATGATAATCCTTAATAAACAATTATATCTTAAAGTAAATATTAACAGTTATATGGCATCACATATTCCTTTTTAATACAAATAATTTTCAAACAGATTATTACTACCACTCCAGATGAGAGTGGACCTGGGAGTAATGGCAATGAACGGGTACTCTACACTTCTCACATCTCTTTATGACTAGAAAGGGAAAATTTGTTGACTATCAATTTATTAGTATAGCAGTATGTGACATCATTTCAGTTTTGAGTCATATTATTTAACCACATTTTTGGATATCATTATGATAATTATATATATATAAACATAAATTGTATGCATTTGCATAAATATATTGTACTTTTATCTGATATGTTGAGCTTTCACATCTACATGATGCTACTCTACTGCTTTCATCAATGAGAAACTGTTTGTCATTTTGAGGGTTTCACAAGAATAATCGTTGTTGTACAAATGGCTTCAATGGCCACCTGGTGAACAAATTATGAGTTAGAAAACAAAACAAATTTAAGAAAAAAACCCAATGAGACAACAGAAAGTTAACAAAAAAAGTAATTGAAAATGTAAAGTAAGGAAGAATATTGTAACAAATCCATAAGATGAATGTCGTACACTTTTTTTTGTAGAATGTTAACATTCATAAGTCTGTTGAGTTGAAGTGTAAATACACACTGGACAATTTAAAGAACTGAGTTAAAATATATGCCTGTGGGATTGTTATCACTGCTTATCTGAACTTTACATTTGTGTATACCTATATAACTGCTTGTATAGTTGTCTTATTCAAGCCAGCATTACTGCTGGTGTTGCAGGTACTTTAAACTTTCGGTTAATGGAAATTTGGTTGGGGTCATTGAACTCGTCATATTCTTGCTTACTAGTGTAGATGAAGAAAGAAGGAAAGTGCTCTCATATTCATCATTATCTGGTATGATTAAATTTGTGAGTGACCAAGACAAAGACAATTTGGATCTCTTTCACAGAGAAGGTAGAAGCATTTGTTATTTCTAGAGATATGCATGTACAATCATATGGATTTTATAAACTAAGTGGGATTTTTGTCTTCAGATTCAGATAAGAACTTTCTTGAGACTCAAATCTATATCTAAAAATTTTCAGGGAATCACATATAAATTTAACAAGATTTGAGAATTACAGGTGCATAATATTTGATTTATATTTGTTTCTTTTTCTTTATGAAATAATATACTCAACATGATTTAGTGTACATGCATTATAAAGTTATTAATTTAAAATACTTATGTACATCTCTGTGTTTGCGCATATATATATATATATATATATATATATATATATATATATATATATATATATAGCTCACTTTTAAGTTAATGTAATAATTTACTATGCACAATTTCCCAGGCCATTTTAATTAAATTCATATATTGCAAAAAATCTCATCCGGTGTTAGAATCTGCAATCATCTTCCATTCCAAACACATCATTAAACAACACCCCAGCTTTTACCTCATTTCACCCTACTTGGCAGACATTATTTTAAGTGAGAATAATTTGGAAATTGAAAACGGATGGGAAAAAAGAAATTTTCTAATAAAAACTAACACATTTATTTCCCTACTACACTTCCATACTTCTGGAAAATTTTTCATTTTTTCATTTAGATTTTCCATTTCTGTTAGTCATGTTTTTGATGAAATTTGATATACTTAACAATGGCCGTAGCCTCCCCACTGTCTACTTAGCCATAGTCAAGATGTTCCAAAAATAAATCACTGTCACAGCCAATAACCCCTGCTGTCACCACTCTGATATACATCTTTATCTTTCTCTTTCTTTGTTTTCTGTCTTTTCCTTCTTATGACCCCTTTCTTATTTTTATTTGTCTATTTCCTCTGATGCTGAACTTTAAAAAAAAAACTTTCTGTCAAAGTCTTTTTGAAAGAAAAATGAAATATTTTTTGAATCTGTTATCTGTGTATTGGTTTATCCACTTTTCCACTTATTTTTTCACATCTCGATGGATTTACCAAATCTACCATGTCTCCACACAATTTAATGCAAATGAATTATAAAGATGCTAATTTTTTACATTAATTACTTACATTTATCTGTGTGAGTATATATATATATATATACACACACTTTTGCATGATACAGTATTGTTGTACCGTGGTAAGGAACCGATACACAGTGAAACAGACTTAATTATTTATTCCCTCAAGTGATACAGTTTGACTAGTATTATGAGTCTCTCGCTGTAGGTGTTACATCAAAAGTTAGTCTTCTACTGACTGACATCCTTCAGAGCTCTTCTGTCTCACTTCTCAAGACAGCGTCTTTTATACTTCTGCGATACCGGAAGTAATGTAGTACGAGCCACTATACAACAAATACATATAATAAATATCGTACAACCAAATATATATGTATATGGATAGATTACTACCCAGTTGCCATGATGGTTAATTGTATTAATTATTTGGTTTGGTCAGGCCGTGAGTCTTTCAGTTGGCTTTTAAGTTAGTTAAAATCTTTAAGAGGAAATATAAGTCAAATTGGAAAGTTCAAATGAGTGCACCAGTGACCAAATGTAAACAAAATGGATTCATGTCTTGTAACAGGTTTGATTGGAGAAATGAAAACATGGAGATTGGGGACACATGTGCAATGATGCCATAACTTAGTGAGATGACATCACACTACCGATATATGAAAATTTGAGAATTTTGTAAAAGTCTGTGGTCAGTTGTCAGAAGTAGTTGTCAGTTGTTAGTTAGAAGTTGGCATTCAGAAATATTGGTCAAGTGTGGTGGGGTGTCTCTTTGTGTCTCTGTTCATAGATCCTAAAAGATTTTATCTCTTTCGTGCTACTGTATGCAGTCTGAACATTGAACAGTATGTCTGAATAATAAAGCAACAATTTTCTATAAATATATTGGACATATTACTGTTACATCAATACAGTCCAATAAATGATTGTTAATTGTTGACAGAGATTTCTTCTTGCATTTGAGTTGCCATCACCCAGGCAACTTTATTTCAATGAATCTCCCAGATTGTTGGAAGAAGTTCTGGCTGAATTGTGTCATTCCCTAGCAGTGGATCTTTCAAATACAATGTGGGCACAGGGGTGGGGATTGATAAATAAACAATCTGGATATGCATCTGGCACCGTTAACAGGATAAGACAAATTCTTATCATTACATTTGATTCCACAAATGTTTTGATGCACAACAGTAGTACATTTGGTGCTAGTATCAGTATTGGTATTCATGACTGGAATTTTGTTACAGTAGTACTGTGTCAAGATATTGTTACATTTAGTACTGTACCCAAGTATGATGTTACATTTGGTGCCAGACCAAGCGATTGTTCGACAAATCGTAACCAACCTCAAAGAACAGTATCATATTTGGTAACTGTGCAAACCATTGCATTATAATATAGAGAAAGAGAAAAGAGAGAAGAAAATTGTTATATATACATATATATATACCCCAATTAAAATCATTTAATCTTAGGCTAGTAGGTTTTTAGGAACTCTTAGCATTACTATCTCTCTCTCTCAATATATATATTTATATATATATATATATATATATTGAAAGAGAGAAATATATGGTTATGTTTTACAGTATGTCAACCCCTGTAAGTTATTTACGAGAATCATTAAATAAGTTTCCAGACTTTTTTCATGTGGGCTCTTTTATCGATAGTACACACATGAAACTCTAGTCTCCTTCAAAGTAATCTCCTCCGGCTGCAATGCACTTGTTGTACCATTCCAACAACTTCTGGAAGGCTGCGTGGAAGTCCTCTTGTGTGAGCTTGTCAATGACCTTCATCACAGCCTTTTTCATCTCATCAATTGTCTCATAACAACAGCCTCTGAGCCTAGGGAATAACGAAAAGTCACAGGGAGCAAGGTCTGGGCTATAGGGAGGCTGAGAAACTGTCTTAGTGCCCATCTTAGTCAATAGTCTGTGACAAGGATGGAGTTGTGGACTGGTGCATTGTCCTGCTGGAAATGCCACTGAGCCGATTTGAAGAGTGCTGGCCTCTTCCAACGGAATCTCTTCCTGAATTCCCTTAAAACCTCAACATAATAACCCTAACCCTTTGGCCAATCAACTCTGGTGTATTGACTTCCTTACTCCTCCCACACCTCTCATCATCCCTCACAGACTCCCTGCTTTCCTTGAATCTCTTATGCCACTCAAAAACTGATGCTCGATTCACGCAAGATGCTCCAAAAGCAGTCTGAAGCCTTCCATACGTTTCTGTGGCATTTTTTGCAAGTTTAAAACAGAATTTTATTGCATATCGTTCTTCTAAAGTGTCTTCATGTCCAGTCTGCATTTTTGAAATTGACCAGCTGTGATAATTAGGCTTTAGTAGGGTGTATTCGAATTCCTGCTATAACTGTTCATTTGAATCTGAAATCATAAAAATTGGTCAGTCATCTCATAAGATGTATAGCAATAACATACTGAATTTGCCAGAGTCTATGACAATTTTAAATGCCAGTACAAAAAAAGTCTAGAAACTTATTGAATGCACCACGTAATACCAAATCCTATTTATAAAGACACACAAACACATACATATATATATCATTTATAAACAAATAGTTTGTTGGTAACATTTTCAAATGAGCTAGAGTTCATTTATTTGCACACAGTTGAAGGGTTTCAAGTATTCCCATCTAACTCTAATAATTCTATTTCACATTATTCATTTGTTTGCACACAGTTAAATTGTTTCAAGTATATTAAATGATTAAATAGTTTTTTTACCAATAGATCGTACCTCCACAAGTATCACCACTTTGGGTCAGAGTGGCCTTGGGATTAATGGCAATGGTAATTCCCAAGACTCTAGAATTGAAGCCTCACCATCAAAAGTAGTTTAGTGTCATATAAATAGGTCATTCATTGGGTCTTACTCCTCTGCAGAGATGCAGTCAGCATATTCTCTAGCCTCAACTCACAAGGGGATATATATATATGCGTGTGTGTGTGTGTGTGTAGAGACAGAGAGAGAGAGTGATGTTCTTATATATAGAGAGAGACCATAGTTAAAATCTTTTCTAAATCATTTCAACAAAACTGCCTCAGCAGGTTGGTTAGCTGAAATTGTTAGCATTACTCTCTCTCTCTCTCTCTCACTATATATATATATATATATACACACACATACATATGACTGACTCTGGCATAACTGCTGCATTTTGTTGCTACTGCCTGGGTAAATAAATGGAAGAGCGATTTGCCATTTTCTTTTATTTTTGTCTATTGTGGTCTGCAAGTAATTATTGTCAGGATATCTGGCAATGGAATGGGTAGCAGGGAGAAATGGTTTTATGCATTTCTCAAGATAAGCATTAAGCTCTGAAGTTTAATTTTTCATTTAGTTTTGCTATTCTATTTTCTATGCAAATAATTATTGTGCCATGTTGCAACTCTCCACCCTCAACATGAATTTATATCCATAATTTAGAAGTGTTTGGTTGTCTGTCCTTTTTAGATGGCTGCATGCTTTCATGTAGAGCTACCAGATTTGGTAAGAACACTTTGATAATATATAATTGATAATATATATAATATTAATAGTTCTCTTTGATAATATACAATATTTAATATCAGATTTTATTTTATAATGTTCTACAAGAAGAAAATCAACTTTTTATAAAAAGTTTTTTGGGCATACGTATTTATAGATGATTTTCTCTCTCTCACTATATATATATATACTCATGCACACAGAATGTATTTTAAAAACTAGTAGTATACACTCTCTCAATCACTTTGTTGGCAAGGATTAGAAAAAGCTATCTCCTAGAGAGGAGTAAGACCCCTTAAAAAAGGGATGACCCAAGGATGTCACTAAAATATGTCTGATGGTGAGCCACCAGTTCTTGGGAGTGTGGAATATGCCTTCACTGCCATAACCCACAGGTCCACCCTGACCTGGAGTGGAAGTACTTGTTAGGGTCTTATCAATGGCTCTTTTTGAAAATTATCAGCATTAAATTAGACTGTGTGCAAAAAAAAACAAACACTACAAACTACATAAAAAATATAAATATCAATGTACAATGAATGTAATTCCCTAACCTCCTGGCATAAAATAACTCTAGATGGGTTGAAATGCCTTTTAGATCAATCAATGGATTTTTAGTAATTTTTCACCATCACTTATATACTAGCAGGAACTAAGAAAAAATGAAGATAAGCTATTTAAGAAAGAAAAGATTTGTAATTGAATAACATATAAATCCTGTTGTCACCTTTGCAATAAATAATCCACAAAAATATGCAATAACAATCTATATAATACTCAATATACATATCATTTGTTAATATTTAATTCTACCAAAACTACAAGATCAATATATAGTTGCGTATTATGGTATTGCTTGTACGGAAGGATATTTGGGACACTTTTTCCTTTTATTTAGCCTTCAATAGCATGTTGTTGGAGCTTGTTAAAATTTCAGAGCTCAATAGATCCTCAGAGCTCATCAGATCTTTAGCAAACCAATACATAAAAATTTACATTTACTATGCTGCTTAATCCAAGGTCGCGTCATACCAAAGACTTTAAAAATGGTACTTGATACCTCCTTGCTTAACACTCAGCATTATAAGGTATGTATCAAGGGTAAAGTGGAGTAATCCAGAGAAAGGAGTAGCACCTTCCCCTACACTTCGGTGTAGTAGCTATTGAAAAGGAGCCTTCTGGTCACCCTCAACTACGGTCGCCAACTTTACTTACTATGCTGCTTATGGAGAACAGATGAAGTTAGCAGAAAGCACTTCCATTGGAGTTGAGAACTGTTTAAGCTGAAAAAGCAACATTTGTGTTGAAGAATATCCCACTTGATTGACAAGGTGGGGGTGGAAAAATATTCCACTTGGTTATGGAGAGGAGATGTAGTACAATATCTGAGTTGATTGAGGTGGGAGTGATGAAGATGTTAAAATATACCACTTGGCTGCATAGAAGGTGTGTGAATGAGCACAATGAGCAAACCAACAAATGAATGAAACAATTAGAATTATGATATAGATAATCTTAATTCTATCGCTAATGTCTGCATTTATTCCTGAACTGAGAAAATATTTCTCCTGAATTTTAATTTAACACAAATTCTTTCAAGTTGTAGCCATGGCATTACTACTGCATAGCTGCACCACCAGGACTCTAACAAAATGTTTGGAGAAAAAGCTAGGTAGGAATTGCTCAAGAATTCTGCTTACTGTTTTGAACAAATCTTGGAAGGAACAACCTACAAAACAGAAGCTGTACAGCCACTTACCTCCCATCTTGGAAACCATCAAAGTAAGATATGCTGGGCACTGCTGGAGAAGTAAGGAGGAACTCATGAGTGATGTTCTCTGTGGACTCCTACACATGGACACACCAGTGTTAGCCTACTGGCAAAGACTTACATTCATCAGCTTCATGCAAACTGAATACTGCTTAAATCATTTGCCAAGAATAGTGTTTGTCAGGGACAGATAGTGAGAGAGAGTCTAGCAAATCCATGCTGTTGACACAGTTTGATGATGATTGTAATACACATTTAAACTAAAGTAATTCATAATGGAGCTAATCATGGGCAAATGGTTATTGTTGAAGGAAGTGGACTTGGCTACCAGAGTTCAAATCTTGGACAAGGCAGTTTGTATTTCTCATAATGCCCTTGCGAAAGGTATGAATCCAACTATTCTCTTTCAGTCTATGGGTAAATAGTAAGGTAGACTGGGTTCTTGAACCTTGGTAAAGCCACCAATCTAGGAGAAGGAAAACTCTGAATTCAAACCACTTGTAGACCTGGAGAGGAATGGTCTCTGCCAGGCTCTTCCTACCCAAGACTTGCTGCACAAGTAGTGCCCCCCACCCAACTCCCAACACCAAACCAGGTTATAGGACTTGTGAGAATTTATTAAACATTTCTATTCTAAAATTATTCAGATTTCTATCATAAAAATAATTCATAATACATTTCTATTAAAAATTCAGGGGAGATAAGGAATAATTATTTTCCCTTAGATTTGTGAGTGTCTTTGGACATCACATGTCCATTGATTCATGAGAATTCAGAATCCTTTCGTATTCTTTGAAAAGATAAGACCTCTCTTTGTACATCTGTTCATTGAATTGACTTGGTCTCACAAACTGGCAAATGGTATTGTTGTTTACCTTGTTACTCAAATGAAAACTACCAAAGAAGACAAGACTTCTCATAAATTATGAACTCTTTTTTTTAAATACTGTTTAGTTATGAATCAATGTCTACATTTCCTCAGTTTGGAACACATTTCTGTATTCTTGTAATATTTCATGTATGTTTTATATATATATGTATTAAATGTCCAATAAAAACATATGCTCAAAAGTTCATAGGCTGACCAAGATACTCTCATGGAATGTGACCAAATGCTATTTATTTTTCAGTAAAATCTCCTTGGTGGTTCACTGACGACTTCCAAGTGCTTGCACCTCCCTGGTTAAAAATATCATTGACAGCAGATATAACCCTCCTTTGTATATCTATATGAGCTTATCTTGCCTTACTATGTGTTTTATTCATTGTTTGTCTATGATTTAATAAATTAATGTAAGTATTGGACCTTGGTAAGTCAGAACTCAACAAAATAATCACTCTGTCACCAACCATTACTAATAAGCTGTTATACCAATCAATAAAATCATTAACAATGCTCAAAAATTCGATTTGAAACTTTTTTTTTGTTATTGTTGCCTTTCCAAATAAATAGACCAGAACAACAGTTATTTTCCTTACCATCAATAAATTCATCATATGGTTACTTTAGTGCAGGTAAATTATTCATGATTAAATTCAGAATTTAATGATTGTTTAAAGAATTTAATAAAAATGCTTGAGAGCTAAAGGGTTAAGAAAATTCTAAATTATAATATCCACAAATCTGGTATGATGAATTTATCTACTCTAGATTTATCACCCAATGAATTTACCAAGAATCCATTTTCCTCTCTGTGTAATTTTCATCTGAGTGAGAGGATATATCAGTCAAGACATCAGAAAGAGTTTAACTGTCCAAATTTTGCTTTGATCAGTTACAGATTTATTTCCAATTGAAATTTGGATGTATGTGAGTAAAACTTTATAAAGAAAAGAAAAATGTAGATGAAAATGAAACAAGGAAATATAGAAAGAAATATCAATTTTGTTTCAGCAAATAATGAGAACAATTCGTTAGTTTTATAGTGTCATTGCACAAACTGTGTTGATGATAGAATGTATTAGATGCATGAATTGTTATGGAAGATCTTATTATTTGAAAGCCAAGTAATCTTGTTTGCCTGATTGGAACTGAGCCAACATTCTCAAAGGAAAGATAACAATGTTTTGGTGTTTGTTTTGTGCCAGTTTTGAAGAAATAACTCTGTAATATATAAAAGGATAATAAAGAAATAAAAAAGTATATGAAACATGAAAAAAAGAAGGAAAACCAATCATCAGGAACAGCAAACCAGGTTTTGAAAGGAAACTAGAGAGAGATTTTTAAACCTTCAAGGAGATGAAATATAGTTTAAAGGCAAGTCAGTAAACATGAATAAGTTACATCGCAGATTGTCGAAAAACAGAAAATAAAATAGAAATATTTAAAGTAGTTGAAGAAATAAGAGAGAAAATTGGTCAAATTAGAGAGACTAAAACTGCGCACAAAAGAAATCATATGTTAAAACAAAAACCAAAAGAAATTTTTTAAGTAGGATAAAATAAAACACCAAAGAAAATATCTTTGAGGGGGAAAAAAAGTGTTCAAAGAAATGCAATAAATTAGTGACACTGAAGATCATTTCAGATTAGAAAACAAGGAAATTGTCAAAGAGAATGTACCTCCTTTAAAAAAAAAAGAGAGAGAAAATGAAAACTAGCTGAAAAATAGCTGAAAGGAGACAACTACAAACAAATGGAATTTATGGATTTTGGCTTAAGTAATTTATAATGTTTGTATTATAGATTTGCCGAGCTAGTTTTAAAATGCTTCAAGTAGAGAAAAGTCCTTAAGTAGATAACAAGAGGCAGAAAAAACACTTAGAAGGAAACCATAGCAAGGAATTGTGGGCATGATCATTTGCAGGAGCCCTGGTATAGAAAGTTCAGACTGGATAGGATATTTGCCATTCTATGGGAACAACTAAGAAAGCCAAAGAATCAAATCATCAATTGATTTTGAATAAAATTAAATGAGGATAAATAAAACAATCAAATATGTCAACAACAACTGATAGTTTATTTTTGGCACACACACATATACACACATATATTTCAAAGTTTCTCTGTTGTAGAGTTTGAAAATAAATACTACCTAATAATATCTTTTTTAATTATATGATGTTCCCATAGAAATATTAAACCCCTAATGTTAACCAGGCTTTTCAATCTTTCATATATGGAAATTATTTATGCTAATCCTCTGAAGGATTATCTCATGATCTTTGGCTAATATTGCTGAATCACTCAATTCTACCTGCTGATTACAAGTGTACTCCCCCTTTTCCATTGGTGGCTTGTTCACAGACCAAATTCTCTTGCCTTTTGGGCAGACTCACACAGCATTCAGGCTGGTTGGATAGTTGAAAACTGAATGCTTGGTCATCGGGGCTGTTTCCCCAGGCTTTATTGATTTGCAGGGTTTAGTTTATTGCTTGGTGCCTGAAATGCTCCAAAACAGGAATACTGACAGGACCAAGCATATTATGAGTCACACATGAGTCCCAATATATCCATGGCTCCCCAATATAAAATGGCCTTATACCACATTCTGGCATGATGGGAAATCAGTTAAAATCCCATTCACTTGCCTCAAAAGGGATTGAGCACTTTTTGTGAGAGACACATATGAGTCTGGAATTGTGTATGCCCCACCCCACTATAAAATAATCTGTGTCAAATCCTGACTTGGTGAGAAGTTGGTTTGAAGCCAATTCACTTGACTATGGTATCCATACTTCCTAACTTAAACACCCAAAGAAAATTGACTTTTTACAAAAAACATTTTAAGGGTTTCCTTATTTATGGGTGATGCTGTCCAAGCGCACACACTAATGTATATATGCATGTGTGTGTGTCTCTCTCTCTTTTTCTGTGTTTGTGTGTTCATTGTCTGGAATAAAATCTGACAGAATAACAAAGAAAACAATATAGAAAATTAAATTGACATGTTGCACTACAATGATGATGAAGGATGACATTTCTGATGAAGATATTCTATAGCAAAACATGTCAGTTTTATTTTCTGCACTGTATTCTTTCTTTTCTTATATATGTACATATATACATAAATATATTTAACCCCAGTTATCAATTAATGAAGGGTTTGTTAGTAGCACAGCTGTTGTTTTTTTTTTTCCTTTTTCTTCTGCAGCATATGTATATGATATTATATATCTATGACAGTTTTGTTAACATCTTTGTGATTGATAACTGTTAAAAAATGACAAAACCAATTGACATAAGTTCTGGCATGAAAACTCACCAGACATAGGTATTAAGATACAGGCAGTAATAGTCATCTGTGTAATTTTCCAATGAGTGAAAACACACAAAAAAAATATTGCAGAATTTTTAAGCATAAGAATTCATTGTATGTGCTCATACCTCATTTTTTATATCAACATCTAAAAAAAAACAGATTTTAAAAATTAAAAAAAAATCATCCAATAATTGAATTTTACAAAAATTTTTGGGACAAAGACAAAGTGAAAATGCAGATTTTACAATCATAAAAAACTTCTTTTGCCAATGGCACAATGTTATCTATTGTGGTTGAGAGCAATCTGAAGGCTCCTTTTTCAATAGCTACTACACTGGGGTGTAGGGGAGGGTGCTACTCCTTTCTCTGGATTGCTCCATATATCCTTGATCCGTACCATATAATGCTGAATGTTAAGCCAGGAGGCATCAAGTACCATTTTTGAATCTTTGGTATGACTGGGATTGAACCTCAGTAAAACGTCTATAATTAAATGGTTTGGTTTCTTTATTCAAAAGCATATCATCCTTCATGGGTTATTTAATGCCAAAGAAATCCTCATAGAAGAACAGTAGTGGTACTATTTCACTAACAGCTGGGGGATAAGAGAGTTCATACCATTCCCAAGAATATTAATCTGAAAATGAACATAATAGCTGGATTGTAGTTTGAACTTGCTTACTATGATCTCACCGTCTGGTACATCAGCCATTCTAGCATGGAGACTTGTCTTATAATCAAATCAAAACTGTTTTTACATTTAACTCTGTTTGGTTTGGTTTGTTTAGTTTTATGGCATATCAACTTTTGAAGGTTATTTAATGCCAAATCCATTTTTATGTAAATAATCTGTTCTATTGAAAACTGTTCAGTTTGGGATAAGTACACAGTTTAATTGTCAAAAACATTTCCATTTCAAACTATTCAAGCAGTTATATGTAATAATTCAGTTAAGTGTAAATACAGTTTTGATGTCAAAAAACAGTTCTATTAGAAAACATACAGTTAAGCATACGTACGCAGTTTAAGTGTAAGTACGGTTTAATTATCAAAAACGTTTCTATTTCAAGCTATTCAGTTTACTCAATTCATTTTAGCATAAGTATGCTGTTAGTTCTATTTAACCCATAGATAGGGCCCTATCAGGCGCTACCACTCCGGGCCAGAGTGGACCTGGGAGCAATGGCAATGAAGGGGTACTCCACATTCCCCAAAGCTCCAGCACTGCTGGAACCTCACCATCAGATTGTTTAGTGTCATATCCAGGACACTCGTTAGGGGGGGTCTTACCCCTCTGCAGAGGTGCAGTCAGTGTATTCTACAGCCCCAGCTGACTGGGCAATACACAGAGTTAAATGTCCGACAGTTTTATTTCAGATAATTCAGTTCAGCATAAGTACACAGTTTAGACGTCAAAAACAGTTCTATTTCGAGCAATTCAGTTCAGCACTAGTACGCAGTTCCAATGTCAAAACAGTTCTATTTTAAACAATTCAGTTTAGCATGAATACGCAGTTTAAATACAAAAATCAGTATAGTGAAAGAAGCATGGTTTAGTTCTATTTAACCCATAGATAGGACCCTTATCAGATGCTACCACTTCGGGCCAGAGTGGACCTGGGAGCAATGGCAATGAAGGGGTACTCCGCATTCCCCAAAGCTCCAGCATTGCTGGAACCTCACCATCAGATTGTTTAGTGTCATATCCAGGACACTCGTTGGGGGGGGGGGTCTTACCCCTCTGCAAAGAAGCAGTCGGTGTATTCTACAGCCCCAGCCGACTGGGCAAATTTAACTCTGAGTATTGCCCAGTTGGGTAGGGCTGTAGAATACACCAACTGCTTCTCTAAAGAGGGGTAAGAACTCAATCGATGAGTGTCCTGATATGACACTAAACAATCTGATGGTGAGGGTCCAGTGATGCTGGAGCTTTGGGGAATGCAGAACACCCCTTCATTGCCATCGGTCCCAGGTTCACTCTAGCCCAGAGTGGTAGCATTTGATAGGGCCCTATCTATGGGTCAAATAGAACTATGCTAAACTTAATTGTTATAATTAAAACTGTTCAACTAAACTGAATAGCTTGAAATAGAAATGTTTTTGACAATGAAACTGAGTAGTTACATTTAAACTGCATAGTTATGCTAAACTGAATTGTTTGAAATGGAACTGTTTTTGACATTGAAATTGTAATTACGCTGAGCTGCATTGTTTGAAATAGAACTGTTTTGACATTTAACTGTGTGTAAAAAAAGTCTATACTTATACTAAACTGAATTGTTTGAATTAGAACTGTTTGACTAAACTGATTAGCTTGAAATAGAAATGTTTTTGACAATTAAACTGTGTACTCATGCTAAACTGAATTGTTTGAAATAGAACTGATTATTTGTATAAAAACCAACTTTTGAACAGGAGTGCTGGACTGATAAGCCGATGCAAACACATGAGCAAGCATCCTTTAAGTTTAATAGTGCCAGATTGATTAAGAGAAATGACTGAAAAAACATATAGTGAATTATTTAGGGTATGATATTTTGCAAACACTGACCACAAATGTGTTTTAACCAATGGAATAGTTATTGGAATAACTGTATTGAATGTCAATTGGACTATTTAAAAAATATTTTATATATATATATATATATATATATATGTGTGTATATATATATATATATATATATATATATATATATATATAATTTTGCATGAGTTAAAATCTTGAGATATTTTTAAAACCATTGATAAATACAAATTAAAAAAAGATTTTCTTGCACAAATATTTTTTTGTGCAACTGCAATTTTCATGAATTTTTCCCAATCATCATAATCACACATAAGTTGATTCTTTTTTTATTTTTTTATTTCTCTGAATATCTTTCAAGCACCATCCCTGTCACCTCTCCATCAATCAAACAGTAAAAAATGCCAGATGGGGTCAGTGTTTGCAAAATATAAACTCTTAAGCAACCTACTATATTTTTTTCCTATCAAATTTTTAAGATCAATCTGGAGCTAAAGAAGTTAAAAGATGCCAGTTAATCTATTTCCATTTTCATATTGTTTATATCAGTTTTGGTAAATACAACTTCAATCTTGATACTTTTTGAATACACCTTGCAAAATCAGTTTAATTTATGATTTCTGCTTTTTGTTTCCAGGTGAAACAAAGGTTTAGTTTTATTTCAACAATGGCAGGCACAGTTTCTCACCTCTTGATGCTTTTTTCAAGGTTGTGAAGATGATGAATCACATTGAACTATGAAATGCTCTACTTAATTGATAATCTCTGACTGCAACTAATGGGATTTGCCTCTATGGGTTTGAGCATCACCTCACAATCCATTGTTTTAGGCTTGCCTGAGTGTAGAAGTTCTGGTTGCTGTTCTGTTGTAACACTAAGGGCCCCAAATAAAAGGTAATGTTACTGCACCAAACAGGACATTTTACCATTACACACCAAATGTACGGTTGTAATCTTGCTGTGAGAAAAAGATGACAAACACACAAAGACTCCATCTTGGTTTACTGACACAAAAGTTTATTTGCTACTACACTTTTTAAGTAGTTGTTGGGGAGAAAGAAACAGAGTATGAAACCTGATTTGACTACATCTGCTGGATAAAGAAAAACAATATGTCACAAAGAGGGAAAGGGAGGACACAGACCTTGAACTATCTTTCTGGCTTCATATTGCAGCTCCAATGCTCTTGTTTTGTCATCACAGATGCGTGTTTGGAGTGAAACCCCTTTTCGGTGCTCACCGGAACCCTCAACAATCTTCACATTGCCATGTCTACTCTTTTACTGACTGTCTCTACCTCATTGTATACGGCTGCTAACTAGCCAATTCTCGTCTTTACCTTGTGTGTCTTGCCTTCAACCAACTTTCAAACCTAAGCCATCCCTATTTCTGCCTTGTGTAAGAAGACAGAACATATGTGGCTCCACACCTGCACAGAAGATTTGGGATCTTTTTTGCTTGCCATTTTTAATTACCATAGTCATTCATGAATGACTGGCTGACCTGCAACAAGTGCTTTGGCCCAACTCACTCAGGTCAGCTGGCTATTTTGTAGACTCTTTGTCTCCTTTTTCTTCTTATTTTTTTTCTTCTCTCTCTCCTTCTCTAGAAATTAACCTCCCATTCTCTTTCTAACTTATGACTCTCCACAAGCTGCTTAATCCCATTACACTTTCACCTCTTGCTCAAAAAATGTTTTTGTTTACTTCCATGGCATTATGGCCAGGTTCACACTAATAAAGCAGAGGTTCCCAAATTAGAATACACCGCACATTCATCTGTGCAGCATACAAATGACACACAGAATGAAGCAATGCACCTGTTTGTACACTATCTGATACAATGCTAGTAACAAAAGCAGGTACCTTCCATGGCTTGAACTGCTTTGGTTGCGAAATATATGCATGGTTAACTAACATCTACTACCAAAAGATTACAAAACTTTTGACTTCCCAAGTATCCATAAAGCCACTGGATAGGATCTTTAAAAAAATATGAATACAATGGAAAATGACTGCACCTATTTATGTATTTGAGAATGATTGCAAATTATTTACAATGAACATAAAAGAAACATTGATTAAAAGAGGAATTATATGACAAACAATGAAATACAATTTGGTCTAGAAAAATCAATGATGTTAATGACACATAAAGAAAAAACCTGACAACAACAAAGGGACTTTAGTTGCTAAGCAATGAATTAATTAGAGCATCAAATACAGATGGCCATAACAAAACATTTTAGAGTATTTGAAAGGGATTTCCTAAAACAAAAAGAAATGAAGGAACAAATAAAAATGAAATATCCCAGGAGAATAAGAAAATCTGTACAACTGAACAGAATATTTGAATTTGAAGAAAAAGAGGTGATATTTCATTATGTTTTCGGGATTTTTCTTAAATGTTTCTAAAGAATTTCCATATTTGCATTTATCAGATTGACTGTTGGATACAAAAACAAAAGTAAACTTTTCTCAGAAAATACACAAAATTTACAGACATAGTGTTTGATATAATTAGGTCTAAAGTTATAATTTTTTTGTATAGATTTCATTAGAAATGTTTTAAAAAGTATAAAAATGCTTCTATTTCTTTTGCTGTTGAGAATTTTTGAAAAATCATCTCGTTGAAGTCAATTATTTTATTATTTTTCAATAATTACTTAATGTAATTGGAGATAAAATTAATTTTAGAATACCTTCAATATGTTTACTTTTTGTATTTAACCCTTTTGGTACTGAGAACAACACAAGATGGCCAACTATATTTAATATGATGCATCTTCAGAACATATTACTTGAAAAATTTACATCTTGTGTTATATCCCCACATGGTGTAATGGTTATATGTCCAGCAGGTTACATAGCTTAACGGTTATAAGCATTGGTTCCCTAAGCTTCTAAGGAGACAATCATCTAGTGCTTGCAGATTCAATCCTGACTACAGGCAAGTAACAATACAGGAATACTTAACACTTGTACCAGTTATGGCTAATGGAATCAGAACAGGTGACCCCCGTGGATTCAATAAAGGACATAGTTTGAAGTTCTGTGTAGGTTCCCAAGTTCGACAAACACCTGAAGAAGGACAGAGGACATATCAACCAAAATGTTGTGGAAATAACACTTAAGTTGAAGATAATATTCCAAAAACTCTTAAGGATAAAAATACCCATAGAAAATGTCTTTTTTTTATATACCTTGGCCTTAAAAATTAAAAAAAGGTTATTTCTACAAAAACTTAAGTAAAACAGGCATTTTTTAGAATTTATAAGTAAATAAAAAAATTCCTGATAAAAACACTTGTGTGATATACCCTCCATTGCACAAGATTCAATTTTTTTTTCTTTTAAAGTTTCAACTGTTTTTCAGAATGTATTACAGTATTGTAATAGGGAAACTCTTATAATTTTTTTTATTGACTTGCTTTTTTTAATCTATGGTCAAAAGTAAATTTCAGTCATTAGATTTGTTGCCAAAAGAAATTTTGGCTGATGTTGGTTTAAAATCATCAAGAATAGTTGATCTTTTTGATTTGACACTTCATGAGTAAAAGAAAAAGGTATTGAAAAAATAATGATCAACATCTACTCTTTTCTCATAAAAAGAATGCTACAGTTTTTATTGTTTTCTTTTGGGATTATTATGTAAATCTATTTTGATATAAAGAAATGCTTACAAAAATAGAAACTTAACTAAATAAAAAAAGAAAAACATTCCCATTATCAAGATTCAAAATGAAAAATAATTGATCATAGAAAAGAACTTTACCAAATCATGTCGTTTGATTTTAGCTTGTCAATGGAAAAAAAAATAAGAAGAAAATCATGTTGGATTATTGTCTTATTAGAAACCATAAACAACTTATTGTCAAAAATAAATTAACACTGATGTTTCATTTTCGGAAAAATAAATCTTCTAATAATGATAAATTATCTAACACATGTGAGCCATTTAATGTGAAGTGTCTTGAAAAAGGACATTTTGCCAATGGATTTATGATTGAGATTTGCCTTTTAGAAACTTTTCCTTTTTTGGTTTTAATACTGAACTGGATTGTGTAATCTTTATTGAATTGGAGCTTGATCTGAATCATTTTTGTGTCAACTGGAACTAAAACTCTTCACACAAGTTTATTCTCTGTATGTTTAATATTCAACTCATTAAAATAAAAATAAAATAAAAAGACAAGTCCTTGAAATGAGAGGTCACCTTAAAAAAAAAGCAAACTCTTAAAATATCTGCTAAGCTATGCATTAAATTCTTTTCTATCCTTCTTCCATTTTTATTATACTTTAAATGATATCATATCCATCAAATAGTTTTTCATTTTCAAAGAGAAATCAAATAGGTTTGTCTTTCTGGCTACTTATTTCACGTTCTACACTGAACAAACTGGCTATTTTTCACCCAGGCTACAGGATTTAATGATGAATGAAAAGAATCAATCTATTTGTATTTTAGTTGATAATACGAGTTGTGCACAAGTGGCTCAGACACATTGCTTAGTTAAATGATTTTGTAGATTGTTGATTTGTGTCTTTCTTTGAAGGGAGGTACATTTTATGATTTCATCCCCAGTCTGACATTTCCATTTAAAAGTTCTGGAACAACAAAAGTTGGGAAATGTATACAAGAAAAAGAAGAAAAAGAAGAAGAAATTAATCTTTGCCGAGAGAAAATACAAATATTAAAAAAATTTATTCTATCATACTTTCAG